>CM076583.1:403597285-403745249 GCA_034641835.2 Pinus albicaulis | reverse complement strand
GAAGGAAGAGAGAGGGAGGTAGAAAAGAAATGGAGAGAGAGGAAGGATGAGAGAGAGGAGGAGAGAGGGAGGGATAGAGAGATGGAGTTGGAGGGGAAAAGAGGGCAGGAAGAAGAAAGACATACAGAGTGAGAAGTGGAGAGAGAGAGAGAGAGTGACAAGGGATATACAGAAAGAGAGTGTGTATGTTTAGGGGTGAGATAAAGAGACAAATAAAGAGAGATGGATAGAAGGGGGGAGATAAGGAGAGAGGGAGGATATAATGACATAGTTGGAGAGAGAGAGAGAGGGAGGTAGGAGAGAAAGGGAGAGAGAGGAAAGACAAGAGAGAGGATGAGAGAGGGAGGGATAGAGAGATGGAGTTGGAAGGGGAGAGAGGGAGGGAATAAGAAAGACATAGAGAGTGAGAAGTGCAGAGAGAGAGGGGGTGACAAGGGAGAGATGAAGAGAGAGTGTGTATGCTTGGGGGTGAGATAAAGAGACAAAGAAAGATAGATGGAGAGAAGGGGGAGAGTAGGAGAGAGAAGGAGATAGGGAGGGATATAGTAACAGAGTTGGAGGGTGAAGAGAGATAGAGAGAGGTGGGAGAGAAAGGAAGAGAGAGGATGTGAGAGATTTGAGAGAGGGAGAGAAAGATGGATGAAGTTGGAGGGGGAGAGTGAGGGGGATAATAAGAAATACATAGAGAGATAAAGGTAGAGAGAGATAGATGGAGTGATAAGGAATATGGAGAGAGAGGGAGAGAGGACAATAAGAGGAAAGAGAGAGAAGCAAGGGGGAGAGAGAGAGAGAGAGAGAGGGAGGGATAGATAGATATATTGGAGAAAGAGAGTGTATGTTTTGGGGGTTATATAGAGAGACAGAGGGAGATAGAGATATTGATGGAAGGTGAAGAGAGGGAAGAAGAGAGAGATGGAGAGAGGGAGGGAGAGAGAGACGAAGAGATTGATAGATATGGAGTGAGAGAGAGTGTGTTTGGGCAGGTGCGATAGAGATATAAAGAAGGAGAGATGGAGGGAGATATAGATATAGATGGGGGGTGGGAGAGAGGGAATAATATGTATTGCACTAGATGCATTGATTTCAGTGTAGATGGAAATTTATAATCCTATTTGATTGCTTGCACTAGATGCATTGATTTTAGTGTAGATGTTGATTTCTCATGATATTTGATTTCTTGCACTAGGTGCATTGATTTCAATGTAGATGATTTCTAATCCTATTTTATTGCTTGCACTAAATGCATTTATTTCAATGTAGATGGTGATTTATAATCCTATTTGATTGCTTGCACTAGATGCATTGATTTTCGTGTAGATGTTGATTTTTAATTATATTTCAAGTAGTCTTAAAAACCCACAAAATAACCCAGAAATTCCGGTAAGATTATGAAAAATTCTTGCAGAAATTTTTGAAAATCAAGGTTATAGCTGTCAAACTTCAGGATTTTGGTGCCCCAGGGGTGTTTGATGGTGTTGAATCCATTTCCACGAAAAAAAAAAGGTTCTAACACTCTAAATACCTGATTTTTTGAATTTTTTTTATACTGGATTCTGACAAAAAACTAAAGTCCGAACTATTTTGTTGCGTTGGTAGACAACTCCATTATATTTGATTGCTTGCACTAGATGCATCAATTTCAATGTAGATGATTTCTAATACTATTTGATTACTTGCACTATATCCATTGATTTCAGTGTAGATGGTGATTTCTAATCCTATTTGATTGTTTGCACTATATGCATTGATTTCAATGTAGATGTTGGTTTCTAATCCCATTTTCTTAGTTGCACTAGATGCATTGATTTGAGCGTAGTGTTGATTTTTAATTCCATTGATTGCTTGCATTAGATGCATTGATTTCAGTGTAGTTGTTTTCTAATCTTATTTAATTGCTTGCATTAGATGCATTGATTCGATGTTGATTTCTGATTTGATGTAATTGGTTGTATGATGGTACAATAATTTTGAAAGTGATTGCATTAACAATGCTCATTGATTCCAGTGTAAGCACAAATAATTATTGGCAATGTACATTGATTTTTGTGTTATATTAATTCAACCTATTAATATTGGAGAGCAAGAGAGACAAGGTACGATGTTTACTACAACATCTAGAGCTAAGGATTTAAATGAATTACGATTTTAAATGTCCTTTTCATATAATCGATATGAGAAGATGACAAAAATAACAATTTGAAAATAAGAATAAAAGAAGAAAATAGTTTGATATTGATCACAATGAAAACTATTTGTAATTGACTACATTCTTATTATTCACATTTTCTATCATTCAACACTATTATATTATCACTTTGCATTCAAATTTTTTATTTCATCATTAAAGTTATTAACAATATTTATCATCTCATCAAACTAAGGTAACTAAGAAAATTTAAAATTAAAATGACCAGATTAATCTCAGACATATTTAGCATATTTAAAATGATTATATTAATATTAGATTTATTTACATATTATTGATAAAATTAATCATATCTTCAATATATTTTCCTTGCCAAACACGACTGAAACCGGCCTAGATCCATCTTAACTCCGAATCTATCAAGCGCCAAGAGGGATCAAATCTCTCGAGGTGCAAACCTTTCCTCAAGCTTGCACTAAAAAAAGAGGTTTGCACCTCGAGAGATTTGATCCCTCTCCGATTTTGATAGATCCGGAGTTAAGATGGATCTATGTTGGTTTTATAACATATATGTGTCTTTGTAAACCTATTGAAACTCATTATTTAGAAGAATGTATAATAAACAAAAAACCTTTAATTATGAGGATAAGCTTGTTTTCTCTGGAATAGGTCTTCTAAATTTAAGTGGATGGTAGGTACTTAATATCCAAGAAATATTCCAAAATATTCTTAATAATTGTTACTAATCCATTGACATTTATTTCAAAAGTAGTTATGCCCTTTTGACTCATTTAATTAAATTGATTAATTTAAAAAATATCATATGAATATTAATTATGGTTTTTTTTGGCATGTGGTATTAGTAAGTCATGGCATTGGATATATATATATATATATATATATATATATATATATAGTAGTAAGGGTTATCTTGGACGGTTCAACATAATGACTATTATCTCTGCAAGTGACATGATGAACTATAATGCCTTGATAAATATTGTTGAATTAACTTCAAGCCTTGTAAACTCTTAAATGACTATACTTGTGGGTTGGCTTACTACCGACAACCTCAATCTAGCCCTAGGGCTAAGAGGATGGTTGATTTCTTTCCTTGAGAAAAAAAAAGTTATAATTTAGTTAAATTTTATGATTTTTTGTGACGACCTCTTTAGTACGCCATCTTTTAATTATTATTATAGAGGGTAAATCCATGTAAATAATGTGGAAATGTAATACAAATATTGAATGAGGTGAAGACACAGAATGAAAGCTTAAGTGAAGTTTCTAGGGAAAATGTTTGGGGAAATGACTAAACTCAAAGGCGCATTCAACAAGTCACCTATTTGCATATAGGTCTATGTTGCACATTTCAACACATGGTATGGGCACATGTGCACTAGGATGAAACTATCATTTTCTTATGAAAGGTGCTAGTGTGGTCATCATGCAAGGGGGAAGCGTAGGAGAAGAAAGTGCTAGTGTGGTCATCATGCAAGGTGTAAGCTTAGGAGAAGAAAAGGGGTGAAAAGAAGGAAAGAGATGATGGTTAGTGCTATCCACAAGTGGCAAAATATCAAGGAAGGAGGTCTTGTTGGAAGGGGAATGCACACAGACAACGGATAAGAGAAGGCAAAGGGGATACCAAGAGAACAGTTGGAGAGAAAGATCAAGAACGAGACAAGAGAGGTAGAAAAAATAATGCACATGAAGAGGTGTTGGTTTGAAGGCATGCTAGTATGCATGAGCGAAGGAAAAGGAACAACATGTCGTAATTTGATGGCTCTCTCCTCTTCCATTTAGACTAAAGCATTGCGAAAAATATGGGTGGTAATGATGAGCTCAGGAAATGAAACTTTATGAGTGGGGAATAGTAATAAATTCTTATCACAACACTAAATTAAAATACACCTGTCCTCCTAAAAATAGAAAAGATGTTGGAGAAAAGTGATGACTACAAAAGAAGAAAAAGAAACAAAAAAAGAAAAAAAAAACAAAGTTTGATACCACAAACTGAAATGCTCCCTTGCCACCTTGACAAAGTAAACCCCAAGTAATCATATCTCTATTTATATATGTATATAAAAATAAAAAATAATATTAAATAATAAAAATATTAAAATAAATATTTTTTTTATTAGTTAGTTTATTTACAAAAATATTTTGTCACCTAGTAGAGTCTAAATCCCACTCCAGTCATCTAATCTACCCCTCATGGATGGACTACTTACCACATGTCTACATAAACTTGAACCATGCAACTCAGGAAACACATTATTCACCAAATAGTGGGAAGACCACCGACAATGACCTTTATTTTGTCTTGTGGGTTGAGTTTAGAGGTTGTACAAGTTAAAGGATAGCATGCAACCAAATCTTTAAGAAGTTCTCAACACTTTCTATGGCCTCTTGGATTCCTGCTGATTTTCTTTTATTTTCCAGTCTTTCAGTACATTCCATGATTGCTTCACGCGCAAAAATTGCTATGCACGACATTTCCTGATAGCATAGAGTTACCTACTTTCTTGTCCACTATTGCAGACCAGCACATGCAGCTCTCTTGTTTCTATATCTCCTTTATTGAATTCATGTCTCCACAGCCAAGATTTTCTACATACTTTGTCCATATCTCTTCCCCGTTTGTCCTTTCTGTCTTTACTTCCAATTTCTTGGTGAATTTTCACGCTGTTCAATTTCATGTCCACAACCAAGAATTTCTCCACACTTTCTTCATATCTCAGCCCCGTTTTTCCTCTCTCTCTTGACTTTTAAAAAAAATTATTTCTATCTCATATTACTGCTGATTTCTTTTTTCACGGAATTTCAGTGCACATAAATCATGAAAATCGCTATTCTCCCCACCTTTATTTTTCGCTAGTTCCACATAAACAAGAATTTCTCGACGCCTTTTTTTCTTTTTTCTTAAATCATATTGAATTTTCGTGAATTCCACACAGCTAAGAATTTCTGCACACTTTCTCTACCACGATTTTCCTTGGTCTTGTAACGTTAAATTTTGATGAATTCTGCACAGGAGCCTAGGGTATATTGAAGAATTCTTCTCCACACTTTCTCTACCACGATTTTCCTTTGTCTCATAACTTTGAATTTTGATGAATTCTGCACGGGGCCTAGGGTATATTGAAGAGTTTCTTGGATACTTCGCCTATAGTGAAGAACTTCTTGAAGTCTTTTGATTTCAATACTCTCAATGTAGCCTTGATTTGAAGAAATTGTTAATGAATGCAGCACGTCATGACGGATATCATAGATAACATATCATTGAAAACAGTAATTCGACCTATCACCATGACAATGTGCATCATACATATCTCCTCTAACTTAAACATATACAAAAATATGAAAAATTAAAAAAAAAGTGAATTGCCGTGAGCAAATGGAAGAAAGTAGATGGCCTAAAATTATTTGAATGAAGATATAAGTGAAAGAAACAAATAGCAAGAAGTTAAAGAATTCTGTGCTTTAGGTATAAAGAAGAAGTATTATGTTAGGAGTTCAACCCCACTTGTGATCTCCAACAAAAAGAATACATTGGAGCTAGCATTTAGTGGAGAGCAAAGATTCTTATTGCTCAATTAAGAACTAACTTACATCAACTTCGGTGTGAAACTGGACTCTGAAAGAGACTTAAAGAAGTTTGGGAAGAAAGGGTATGTACTTTTTACACTTCTAGAGCAGTGGAATCAGAAAAACATTTCATTTTGGAATGTGACCCTTTCAGAGACATCAGTGACAGTTACCCCAATATGTTAGCTTCAATTCCGTGTCATTGTCTTTTCACTGAAAGAACTATTAGAAGGTTGGGTCACCTCATCATCAATTTGAGTAAGAAAATGATTGAATTACAAATGGCAAAAAACAAGAAAGTTGGTGGTCCCATAGACTATTTTAGACTATTTTTAATTAAAATATCATTCATTCTTTCATTTATTCAATCATTTAAGATGTTGTACAACTATTCACTGATCATCTGGAGCTGAATTTTTTCTTGTCAAAATATATTTTTTAAGGTTTTTATTTTTTAATAATTTAAAAATTAAATAAATCGTAATTATGTTAATAGGTATTATATAATTTAATATATTTTTTTATTGTTTTAATTTTTTAATAATTTAAAAATTAAGTAAATCGTAATTATGCTAGTTGGTATTATATCGTTATATAATTTGATTGATCTTGGTAACACTGATCAGATTTATTGTCCTCAACACAATTTTGAGCGGGTGTTCCAACAGATCTGTCAAATCGCCCAGGACACTAAATATTGTTACACGATTACCACAATACGTGGACTTGTGAAGTTTCCAACCTCAACGGTTAAGTTTCCAGTCTCAACTGTTTATAGAGATGGCTCCGTTTTTTTTTTCCTTTATGGCTATGTGTTGTAGTTTCCATACAAACGTGCAGATATTGTTCTGAATTCCAATTTATTTTTCATTGATTTATCAAGCCAATCAATGTATATCTCTTTATTCCGGATCTGATTCATTAGTGTTATAATTTCCTAGAAAAAGAAAGAAGAAATTGTTCTGCATTCCAATTTTACTTCCATGTGGTTAACGAGGCTAATATGAATTTGTTCATAAACTGATATGTTATATACATTATTTTAATTTTATGATTTTTTTTTTTTATATAAAATTTTAAATCAAATTGGCTTTTACTAGGATTTTTAAAATTTTTAATACTAAATTAGCAGAATTTTTTCGGTAATAATCACATGAAATGGAACGTGGTCCCTGCCTGGAGCAGGGGTTTACCAAGAAAGTTAGCAGAGAGGTTACAAATATGCAATGAGCAGATTGACAGTGTTTGACTTTGTGGATGTAGAGCTGTTGACATATATGAGAACAAAGATGGATGCAAAGCAGCCAGTCCCTGTTTGGAGCAGGGGTTTACCAAGAGAGTTAGTAGAGAAGTTACAAATATGCAATGAGCAGATTGACAATCTTTGACTTTGTGGATGCAGAGCTAACTTGTTTTGGATATTGCCAGTATGTATTTCCAAGAGAGTGAGCAGAAAGGTTACAAATATACAATGACAGTCAGTCTTTTAGAGCTCTTATAGGTCAATAATAAGATACATATCCAAGCAAGAAAATCAAAACCTCAAATCAGAATGACAGAATCACGGAGTCACTTTATATGATGAACTTTCTGAATATAATGAACTTTATGTTTTCCCTTTATGGCATAGTTGACACAAAAATGAGGTTTCCTTTGTTCGAGAAGCAGTTATCATACATCAACGCATTGGAAGAGATGTTTAGGAAGTAAAGTTGTGTACTTGATTGCAATCAATTATTATACAAAGATCACTGAAATTTTCAGATTTGAATGAAGTTTCCTTTGTTCGAGAAGCAGTTATTCAGCTCCATACATCAGAGTATTGGAAGTTAAGGAAGTAAAGTTGTGTACTTGATTGCAATTATTATATAAAGATCACTGAAATTTTCAGATTTTGAATTTGCAAAAATGTAACTTGGACAACTCAAAATGGCCGATAAGAATCCAGCAATTGACTTCGTGGATGCAGAGCTAAGGGTAATATATATCTGGGGGATATGCACTAGCACCAGCAATGATAATCTTGGGCCTAAAAATCACATGATGAAACCTGATGCGTATGAGATATTTAGTTATAACCTCTAGTGTATCTATTACTGATTTTCATACTATTGGTGTACACGATTTAGATCCTGAAGATCCATTAACTGTTGCAACCAAGATAAGAACTTGGTGGTGGTAGATCTCCAAGTCCACCACAAGAACCTCCACAAGTTGCTGCAGAGTCAACAAAACAAGAGTCTTCAAGAGCAAACATGGAAAATAAAAGACCAAGACCTGGGATGCAACTAGGAGCCATTGCGGTACTTGGAGTAGTCCATGCTTTACCCAAGCATCCAGACAATTTTTTGCAAAAGTTTGATCTGGAAAGAGGAGATTCACTTGAAGATCATGTGAAGGCAGTTAGGTTACTTTGATCCGAGACCATACCGGTTGATATGGTGTTCACTGGACAATCTCGCTCGACATGGTGTTCATTGAACAATCATGGTGACCTAGTTAATAAAATTTTTAATATATTTAAATTTAAAATAAAAACTCTAATTAAAAATAAAAAATAAATGCAATAAAGTGACAAATAAAGTTAAATTAAAAAAAGAAATGGAACTTCCAAGTGGCTCTTGGATGCATCCAAGTGGTTGCCTGTAGCCAAGTAGTTGCGCTTTCTGGATCATAGGCCTTCAGCGCCAACCTAAGAGTCTTCATCTGGTTCTCAGGGTGCTGCTTGCTACTTTGATGCTTTTAGGATTGAGGAAGCCGACTGTTGCTAGTGTTTTAAAAAAACAGTTATCTGAAAGAAAAAAAAAATCTATATATTAAAAAGTCATATTATTTCAGAAGATGATATGAACTGTATGTGAGACGTATTGTAACTCATGGAACTACTAGCAGCTAGTCAATCTTAGTGAATAAAGATTCCAAAGTGCCTATCGTTCGCTCTAATCATGTTATCCTACTCCTGCAAATCATTATATAGAAAATGGTTAGCTCTGCAACAAAAATGATGTCAACTATATATTTTTTTTCCATTCCTTCTTAGTAAGTGAGTAAGTATGTCTATTCAACAATGAATTAATGAATTAAAATAAATACCTACCTCAATTACAGATATTACGAATGCTTCTGTCTGAATTTGTGCTCTTCAATATCACGTCAATATACTCATAGTTTCCTGCCCAAGAAACGTGATCTTTTAGATCACCGTTTCTTAAAAGATAAAAGATAAAAAAATTGGAAGCCAAAGAGACCCACTAACCAAAAGGAAATGTTGTACTATTATCCTTGGGGCAGGATTTGCAGATGGATGCATTATATCCCACATTATGAAGATGGCACATCACCTACTGTTTGAGGCATTTTGGTTGTTGCATTTTGTTGGCCAATTCCAGTGACTTGCATGTTCCAGCGAGCACAACCAACTCTGTAGAACAACTATCGGATATGATGCCTTGATCAATATGGGCATGCACAAATTGAAACCAGAACAACCATTTCCAAATGCTAGATGGATGAAAATGGATTTTCTAAGCTTAATTTAAAAATCATACCTTGAGTGTCTCAAGCTGTTGTTGTGATTGATTAACAGTTTGGAAATCCTTCGTGACATTTCCATCCATTGTTTCAGCCTGAGGATATTGTATTTCGATCTCGACACCTAGTTCCTCCATGAAATGGGCGACCATATCCCCTAGGCCTACCGACTCTGTTTCGTCATTGTGTTCGTGTTCACTCGTGTTGCTACTGTAAATTCGGCCACCCATTGTTCCTGGCAGAAATTGGTGTTGGAAAGGTAATATACTATGAGAAGAAAAGCATCAGAAAGAGGCTCGTCTTTATGAATATGGGTAATTAGAATAAACAAATTTATATGACTGATAGGAGGAAGGCACAAACCAAAAGCAACGGTGAGATTCAACAAGATGATGAGCTTGTTGAAAAGAAGAGTCGCCTTCACTAAGTGGGCAGTGAGATATTTTGGCGCAAGTCTATTTTTAGACTATGTCTATTTTTAGACATATTGATCATCTTTCGAAGTTGTAGGATGCTATTTGTGGATGGTTGATCAAGTTGGAAAAATAGATAAAATTCTATTTTTAGAATATTGAGCGAGAATCTATTTATAGATCGGCGATCTAAAAATAGATGCATGTTGATTATTATTAGCTCTTAATCATAATCAGACACTAAACAGCAACTTATTCTCTTGGAGCACCTTGTTTCAGTGCACAGATGTGGTAGATCAGTAGACTGAGGGAATTACGCAATTCCCAAGGGTTTACTAGAGCTAATGCATGGAGGACTCAGTTAGAACTCAAGTGGTAGAGTTATGACACAGTTGGAAGAAGTAGTTATGGAGTTGTATTCAGTTTAACTCAGTTAGACTCAGTTGAGCTAGTTCTATCTAGTCTAACTAATTGATACACTAGTGAGAGTGGAGTGAATTAATTAGTTAATTAATTCACAAATAATTACTCATTAATCAACTGAACAATACAGCAATTAACTACAGTGCATGGAAGTTTCAGTGGAGACCTAGTGGAGAGGTAGGTGAAAGGGAAAGATAGACTATCTGTTGTGACTATAGTGATGCATTGATTGCATCACACACACATTGGAGTTTCCAATGAGGATTTCACAGTCAAGGCAAGGGTAATTCGAATTCATTCAGAGCTATTCTTCAGCAGGGATTGCGCAGTGGAGGCAGGTTAGCAGGAGGCAGAGATCGGTGCATGGATTTGCAAGATTGTTACTGATTAGTGTATGACGATTGTACTGTACTGAGAGCTTGAAAAGATTTCTATGAGGATTGTCATATGATTCCATGATACATAATATATATTTGGGGTTTTCAACTTCATGCTTTCCTGGTTAAAAACAACTGTGTTATGTGCTATTATTTTTATTTATGCTTTACATGTGTGTGCAATTAATTTTCTGCAAAAGATTAACAAGTGGAATGATTCTGTATCTTGCATAAAGTTAAATAGTGTGAGATCAAGTGAATCTAGGACATATGCATGCTTAGTGCATATAATTTCTACATGGTATCAGAGGATTGTTGATTGAATATTGAAATTGTAAAGTGAGTTTGTGCTGGTGGACAATTCGAATTTGCTACAGAAGTTTCTTGGTGTAGAAGTTGAGTATTCATTGAAATGGCTTTCAATGGGTTGCGATTGGAGTATGTCCTTGATGGGAGCTTGAATTATATAGCCTGGAAGGACAGGATGGAGGCAGTGCTGGAGGATAATGGACTGAAGGAGTTCATCGATAGCGATGTTCCTAAGTCGGGATCTAGCGATGTTGCATTACTTGACGCATGGCAAAAGAAGACAGCAAAGACGAGAAGGATTCTGTTGGAAGGTGTGAAGGACCATATTGTGTCCAGCTTTCATGGGAAAGGCATTCCATTTTTAATGTGGAAGGCTTTAACATACTTGTTCCAAAGAAGAAGTGACCAGAGGAAGTTGGCGCTTAAATACAAGCTCAGAAAAATAAAAATGGAGAAAGGCGACAGTATTCCAAAATACATCACGAAGTTTGTCCACTATAAGGATGAACTGGGAAGTGTGGGGGTTACTATTGATGATGAAGACTTGGTGAACTTGGCTCTCCTTGGGCTTCCGAAGAGTTGGCATAGCTACGAAGAATTTGTCAATGAACAAGAGAAACTGTCGGGATGGGAGCGACTTTGGTCAGATCTTGTGCAGGAGGAGATAAGGCGGGGTAACAGGGATGGATCTTCATCGAAGAATGAAGATGAAGAGAATTGCGCTTTGGCTGCCAAAGCAAGGAAAGGGAAGGGGAAGAAACATCTTTCAAAATCCAAGGCTAAAGGCAAGAAGCAGGATTTGTCCAAAGTGAAGTGTTTTCACTGTCACGAACATGGACATTTCGCCACTAACTATCCACAGAAGAAGAAGAACAAGAAGGCTGTTGGATCTGCAGCTGGAGAGGCCTTAGCCTTGTAATTTGAACTTGATTTCTCCTTGATCGCATGCTTGATTTCAAGCTGTATGGGAACGGTGTGGTATCTTGATAGTGGTGCGTCTTTCGATATGACGAGAGACAAAGAGTTATTTAGTGACTTGGAGGAGAAGGACCTCCAGATGCATATAGAGATGGGCGACGATGGTCGGTACATTGCGACTAGAATTGGGACCATTACCTTTGAGAGGGAGTCTAGTAATCCATTATTGTTGAAGAATGTTATGCATGTTCCAGGTCTGAAGAAGAACTTGGTCTCAGTCGCAATGCTGGAAGATAGAGGTTATGATGTTGTTTTCAGTGAGGGAAAAGCCTTCCTTCGACATAAAACAACGGGTCAAACCAAGAAGATAGGGGTTCGAATTAAGAATCTCTACAAGTTGGAGGTATATGGCTGCGTTGAAATGGTGGGTAAAGTAGAAGAAGTGGTGAGCCGGGATGAGGGCGAATTATGCACAGGAGATTGGGCCATCTTCACCATGGCACTTTGAAGATTTTGCAGCAAATTTCTACTGGACTTCCCAAGGGTACTCTTGCATAGTCAGATCAGTGCAAGGAATGTACTATGGGTAAGTTTGTGAAGACCACCTTTCATGAGAAGGAGAACCATGCTTCAGTGATCCTGGAGAGAATTCACACAGACGTGTCTGGACCTTTCTCGGTTGCTTCAACAACAAAACACAGGTATTATGTTATATTTGTTTATGACTATTCTCGTAGATGCTGGATCTTCTTCATGCAGAAGAAGAGTGAAATGTTCTCAAAGTTCTGTGAGTTCAAGGAATTGGTGGAGAAGGAGTCGGGGAAGCAAGTGAAAGCTCTACGGAGAGATAATGGCGGTGAATACATCTCAGGCGAATTCAAAGACTTCTGTAGGAAAGATGGAATTCGAAGAGAACTCATAGTGCCTCATAACCCACAGCAGAATGGGGTTGCGGAGAGAAAGAACAGAACGATCGTGGGTGCTGCATGAGCGATGCTGCATGACCAGGGCCTATTGATGCACTTGTGGGCGGAAGCATGCAACACTATGGTTTATGTGCAAAACCGTTGTCCTTATAGAGTAATTGGCATGAGTACACCCGAAGAAGCTTTTACTGGTAAGAAGCCTGATATTTCTCATTTGAAGATTTTTGGCTCACTTGTTTACATTCATGTGACGAAGGACGCCAGGAAGAAAGTTTGGAAGCCGGCTCGCGGTTGGGATATTTGTGGGGTACACGAAACACCCCATAACTATCGTGTGTATTTTTCCGGACGGTCGAATGGCTTGTTGTGCGACGGGATATAAAATTCAATGAGGTGAAAGCCATGAAGTTGTCGCTTGAGCTACACTTGCATGCAGAGGAGGAACTTCTTGTTCCCAAATATGAGCCTCTGGATGTGGATCAACCACAGGAGAAGATTCATGGAGTGGAGGAGCCCACTTAAGCAGAACCAAACATCAAATAAGGCAGGAAGCGTACCATAGAAGCTAAGAGACTGAAGGTGGATGCAGCATAGAATGTAGGAGTTCCTACATCACAGCGTAGACAGAGACAGTCACCTGACCGATATACTGGATACATGGCTCTTATGAGCAAGTGTATTCTGACAGAGCCATCTTCTTTTGAAGAAGCAGCACATGAGCCCACATGGGTAGATGCCATGGTGGAGGAGTATGACTCCATTGTCAGAAACAATGCTTGGAAGATTGTTCCAAGGTTGGTGGGAAAATCAGTTGTAGGATCAAGATGGATCTACAAGGTAAAGAAAGCTGCTGATGGGAGCGTCGAGAAGTATAAGGCAAGATTTGTTGCCCAGGGCTTCTCATAGATTGAGGGGATTGACTATGAAGAAACCTTTGCACCTGTCGCATGGTACTCTTCATACGGACCATCCTTGCTTTCTTAGCACAGATGGGTTTGGCACATTCATCGGATGGATGTGAAGTTTGTGTTCCTTAATGGGATCATTGAGGAAGCCCTGTACATTGAGCGGCTGAAGGTAATTTTCACTGGCGGTGAGTCGCATGTGTGCGAACTCAAGGCGTTGTATGGGGGCAGAAACAAGCACCCCGTGCTTGGTACACTCGAATTGACAACTATTTCACTAGACTTGGCTTCACCAAGAGTGAGGCGGATGCAAACATACATTGCAGTTGTGGTGGAGGGTAAGCTTTTAATCATTGTAATTTATGTTGATGATTTAATACTAACGAGGTGATGAGCGGTTATACGCTCATGCGAAATGAATCTTGCAAAGGAGTTTGAGATGAAGGATTTAGGCCTCCTTCATTATTTCCTTGAATTGGAAATATGGCAGCAGGAAGGTGAACTGTTTGTGTCTCAAGGCAAGTATGCCCAGGAGATACTAGAGAAGTTTCACATGCAAGGCTGCAAGCCCATCGACACTCCTCTTCCAGGAAATTGGAAGAAAGAGGATGCTACATCGACAGAGGTAGTGGATGCCACTGTTTATCAATAGTTTGTGGGTTCGATCATGTATCTAGTCAATACAAGATTGTACATATGCTATGCGGTGAACCAACTTTCACAAGTGATGGTTAGGCCTACCAAGCTCTTTAGGAAGGCAGGCAAACATGTCCTGAGATATCTCAGGGGCACATCTGAGTATGGTTTATGGTACAGATAGACGGATGAGGTGAAGTTGCATGGCTTCACGGATGTAGATTGGGCAGGAAGCCCAACAGACATAAAGAGCACACCAGGAGGGATTTTCAGTATTAGATCTACGACAGTTTCTTGGTACAGAAGGAAACAAAGATCCGTGGCACTCAGTTCAGCGGAAGCGGAATACATGGTAGCAAGTCAAGCTGCATGTGAAGTTATCTAGATGAGGAAGATCCTGGTTGGTTTGGTTGGTTCAAATTTAGATCCATTGTGATAATCAGAGTTGCATTAAACTCTCGGTTAATCCTGTGTTTCATGATAGATCTAAACATATTGATATCCGATATCATCATATCAGAGATTGTGTGCAGCGGAAGATCATGTTGCTTCAATACATTCCTACGGAGGATCAGGATGTAGATATTCTGATGAAGGCACTCACTAGGAGCAAATTCGAATACCATAGAGGCAGGATCAGGGTGAAGGATAATCCCTATCTTGTTGAGAGGGAGTGTTGAGATTCAACAAGATGATGAGCTTAGTGAAAAGAGTCACCTTCACTAAGTGGGCCCGCAGGCTATTTTTTGGCGCAAGTCTATTTTTAGACATGATGATCATATTTCAGAAGTTGCAGGATGCTATTTGTGGATGGTTGATCAAGTTGGAAAAATAGATGAAATTCTATTTTTAGAATATTGGGCGAAGTCTATTTATAGATCGTTGATCTAAAAATAGATGTATTTCAATTATTATTAGCTCTTAATAATAATCAGACACTAAACAACAACTTATTCTCTTGGAGCACCTTGTTTCAGTGCACAGATGTGGCACATCAGTGGACTGAGGGAATTACGCAATTCCCAAGGGGTACTGGAGCTAATGCATGGAGGACTCGGTTAGAACTCAAGTGGCAGAGTTATGACACAGTTGGAAGAGTAGTTATGGAGATTGTATTTAGTTTAACTCAGTTAGACTCAGTTGAGTTAGTTGTATCTAGTCTAACTGAATAATACACTAGTGAGAGTGGAGTGAATTAATTAGTTAATTAATTCACAAATAATAACTCATTAATCAACTGAACAATATAGTAGTTAACTACAGTGCATGGCAGTTTCAGTGGAGACCTAGTGGAGAGGTAGGTGAAAAGGCAAGATAGACTATCTGTTGTGACTATAGTGATGCATTGATTGCATTACACACACATTGGAGTTGCCAATGAGGATGGCACAGTCAAAGCAAGGGTAATTCAAATTCATTCAGAGCTATTCTTCAGCAGGGATTGCGCAGTGGAGGTAGGCTAGCAGGAGGCAGAGATCGGTGCATGGATTTGCAATATTGTTCCTAATTAGTGTATGATGATTGTACTGTAGTGAGAGCTTGATAAGCTTTGTATGAGGATTGTCATATGATTCCATGATACATAATATATAGTTGGGGTTTTCAGCTTCAGGCTTTCTCGGTTAAAAACAACTGTGTTATGTGCGATTATTTTTATTTATGCTTTACATGTGTGTGTAATTAATTTTCCGCAAAAGATTAACAAGTGGAATGATTCAATATCTTGCATAGAGTTAAATAGTGTGAGATCGGTTGAATCTAGGACATATGCATGCTTAGTGCATATAATTTCTACAAGCACATCCGCAAGAGGATTATTCATTTGCCAAGGGATATAACAGAGAATCAAACCTTTTACAGAAGATTTTTCAAGTTGTACCCTCCATGTCATCATCGATTTTAAAACTACAGAGGTTTGCAATGATGGGTTATATAAAGAATGAACCTTTCATCAGTAGATCCAATCCCAAAGCTAATTGTCTAGATTTACCCCAACTGCAAAGCCAACAAGCATTCTCGAATATTTAAGCAGTCATCCATCCATGTTCGTAAACCCCGCAAAGCCAGCAAGCATTCTCTAAGCAGCCATCCATCCAAATTCAAAAAGTCCACAAAGCCAACAAGCAGTGTCAATTTCTTTCATTTTCTCCAATTTTTATCCCTCCAACTCTTCAGTTGCCCCTCTTCTTCAGAGCTCCAAGGCCCGTCCTCTTCTTCAAAGGCCAATTCCTCCTTCATGGAGAAGGCTCCACATGTTTTCGGTGGAGAAAATAGGTGTCTAGTCTTGCATACAATGAAATCGCTTTGCATATAATGAAAATATATGTTCCCAATTTTAAACATAAAATGTTTACCATTAATGTTAACTAGCATTAGTTAAGTAAATCTCAAGCTCTATGTATCACTTCGAACCTATTCTAAGTTTTTCTCAATTTAGGCCAATAAGACCTCTAAAATTTTTATTGATTAAAATAAAAGCAGAGTGAAGTTCATTGGCAGAGTAAAAAGGTGCTTTAACCACTTTATAAAATATAAGCCCATAACATTAAGTTAATTAGTTTTGGAAAATTAATGAAGAAAAAAAAATGATTATAATAGTGCCTGCAGCCCCGAAGGGGCATGGACTAATAACATAAATTGACATATATGAAATTTATTTCAACTTCAAACCCATTTTGGAATGGATTAATCTTGTGTCAAAATAATCCTGAACAATAAATTTAACATTTCAAATTTCATATTCACTTGTCATCAAACAGTTTGCTTTTTTGTTTTCTGAGAAAGCTTGGACACCATTGCAGGCGTAATAATTACTTTGAAAACTCAAACTAAATATTTCCATATGCACAAATTGATGGAAAATCGCAGACCATGTTTCTACAGTGGCCGTCGGATAAAGTCAGATTTGGCAGAATGAAGAACTTGAGAAATGGAAGTGATGTTTTCATGTGAAAGGAAAACATAATTTCGTAAACAAACCAAACTAGTAAGAGAAAGCTCTTATATGCATGGCTTATATGCTTAAAACATTTATTTTGTCCAAATTAGATTTTAACTTTATATGCATTTGAAATCAACCATACTATCTTGTCTTTCCTATTTGGTATTATTAATATTTATTTAACAACTCTATTGATCATATGACTAATAATTATTCATAGGCATTATATAATTTATTATAAAAAATCATAAATCAATTTAAATTATTATTATTAAATAATATATAAGTTAAGCATGTATATATTTAAAAAAAATGGAACAAGATTTTTTACGGTGGAAATTTATTCCAGTTTTATCATGAAGATTATTAATTTATAAATAAGCTTTGTTACAATATTATGAACCAATGCTATGACTTATCAATATGATATCCCAAAAAGTCCATAACTCAGTTTAAATGACACTTGTCCATATGACATTTTTTCAATTAATTAATTTAATTAAAAGGGAAAAAATGATATAACTTCTATGGAAATATATCTCAACTTTTGATTTGTGTATACAACTATGGATATTCTAGAATATTTTGTGAAGATTAAATTTCTACCATCCACCTTATCAATATTGATAATTAAATTAAAATTCTGAAAACCCTTTTCCAAAATAAACACCCCCATCAACATATAAAGAAAATACATTTCAATATCAAAATTTCATCATCATTAAATGTAGAAATTAGATTTTAAGTGAAGAAATTTTATATATGCATTTGTTATATGTAATTGAAATGATTCTTATAATTATGTCTTTTTCATGGTCATGACCATTTTATTTTTGATATGCCATGGAGCATTGAATGGGTCAAATTTCACAAATCAAGGCCTTAAATGGAAACATGTTTATCCAGGTATTTAAATTGGATTTTGTGCGACCTATCTATCTACAACTTATTCATCATTGTTGAGGATCATGATTTGTAAGTTGGAAGTAAAAAGACATCACCAACAAAGTCACCCACTAGAGTAGCATCGAAAACAACAACGAAAATGCGACTTATAGCAAGAGAGGAACTCCCATTTAAAAAAAATCAAAGCATCAACATTTTGAACCCTCGATCTATCTATTTATGGGTTTATTTTTATGCATGGTATGGACTTGAGGGGTAACAGGCCAAGGTCAAGGAGGTTTGATTCTCTTCTTAATAATGCCCCTCTTAGTCATTTTTTTCATTGAATAATTTTTTTGTTGCTTGGTACTCATTTGAATCAATGGTTTCCTACCTTTAATTGAATTGCAATAGTGATACATGAAAATTTCATGATGGGTAATGACACTATATTTCCTTGTAACCCTTTAGTTATTGGAATATTCCTTTTATATATTACCATTTTATTGTTCTTGAGAGCACCATTAGAAACATTAATTGGAGCCAACTTAACAAAAGCATAGCATCTCAAAACCTATTGCATTTCATCCTTCAATCATATGTTCATTCACATTTTCCCTTGCTAGAAGACCTTTTAAAGAGATACATTTTTATAAATAAATAAAAAATTCTGCAATCTTTAAACAATATAACCATTTGGCTTTCTGCTACTATAAAGGCATAATAGATAAAATACAAATACTCAATATAAATATTTGTTCTCAATTGTGCAAAACTATATTCTATATATTCATAGAGCACATAGTGTTTGTACCACTCCAAAATCTCTCTATTTTTTTTTTAATTGTAGACTGATTTAATATCGATAATACATTTTGCATGAAAATTAAAAATGAATAATATTAAATTAAAATGCTTATAAAACGTTGTGTTTTTGTCTATAGATGTAATATGTATATGAAACTAAAATACACCTATTCAAAAACTCTTTTTCAATCTCATTATTTTCACGCTCTTTTTCATCATCGGTTCGACACACTTCTTTGCCATTCCTATCTGCAATATTTAAAAAAGAAGAAGTGAAAGTGATGTAAGTGAAATATGAAAAAAATAGGAAAAAATCAAATAAATATTTATTATTGGGAAAGGTTCATATTGAAATGAAGGTATACAAAGTCTTGTGTTGATTGCCAATTATTTTGTAAATAATTCCGACTTTACCATGGAATTTCTCTGACTGCTTGAAAACAAATAAAAGATAAGATATTAGTTATTTACTGATATCAAATTGGCTTACCCTTATTAAAATTTTGGTTAACTAATAGGAAATTATGTTTTTCTTAATTATTTGCAGATAATTTTTACTTGAATTTACTATCGTGTCCCATATCACTTATCAATTTAAGCTTTCCCCTTTTGTTGTCTGTCCAGGGTGTATAAGAATATACCACGTGTTTAAAACTTTATGGGTAATAAATTTTCTTGGGGCGTTTGGATAAGTTACATGCTTTTGATATTATGTTTCTAACACTCGATTGGCATCATCACTGTTGAACATCCACGAAACTCCATTGCTCACCACATAGTGCGATTAGCCTCTGCATAAACGAGTCCAATGAATTTTTGGAAGACTCTTCTCTTGTTTGCCTGCAGTTTCTACGACTCTGCAGCTCTATTATTTTTATATCGATCTTTATTTTTACGCCGAAGGTGTCCCTATTATGAGCTTTGTTGGGATGAACAGTGCTCCCAGCGAATCTCTGTGCTCCACCTATCGCCCTTCCACCCTCTCAAATTTCGACACTTGGCGGTTGCTCCACCCTCCTGCTGTCATCTCTGTCCCGCGCGCGTCAGGTCCTTCGCCTCCGTCTTCGTGCGACTTCGCCTCCATCTCGCATCAGGTCCTTCGGCGTTTCGGCGGGTCATTTAATAAAATGATCAAGTGCTAGTTATGTTTATTTAAATTCCAATGGTATACCAAGAAATCAACAACAATGGTTATGATTTTGTTTCCTCTTCCCTCTGTGGCCTCCTGTTCTTCCTCGATGTCTACTATAGGCCATGATGTGTTTATTAACCATCATGGATCAGAAATAAAGACTACCTTCACCACTACTCTATACCATAGTCTTAGTTCTCATGTGGCTCTGCTGGTATAAGTGTGGATTCTCTTGCCTACTTTCCTGGATTCTGATGGAGAGCTTAAGGGTTTTAGAAGTTGCAAGGGAAAAATTAAATTTATTGTGGTAGAATAATTTTTGTGAATGTTTTTTCCCCTAATTTCATTTCATTTTGCAATGCTGAAATCATCATATATGCCCTTTTAATAGTTGAATTACTTACATTGCAGGCCCATCTATAACTTAACTATTTGCGCTCCCCTTTCATGATTTGCTAATTCCATAGGGTAGTTCAAGTACCTCAAAATGTTTTCACATTTTATGCACTTCTCAAAACTGTGACAGAAGAATATGTGATCTATGCTCCTTCAAATACCTTGAGCTAAGAGACTGCTAAAAAATGATGTTGGTTCCTGATGCCATTGGCACCCTAAGAAACCTTCAACACCTCCATTTTTTTGGTGCTTTTAGTTTCCAAATTCTTCCAAGTACATTTGGGAATTTACCTCGACTTAGACATCTAGAGTTGGGAGGTTGTTGCAGTTTAACCATCTCCAACATAAATGGAAATATTATCACCCTTCAAAACCTAGATTTTTTAGGCTGTAGAAATGTGATGGAATTGACTCTTCAAATCGCATGTGAGTAGTGCATTAACGTGTAAAAAAATATTTAAAAAGTTACCCAATGATCTTGGAGATTAGATATGTGTGAAATACAATTAAAAAAGTTACCAAGAAATCTTTTTTGACACATGCAAATCAGAAGTTATGGAATTAGGAGGCGAGTCTTTGTTGGAAATACTGTCAACACTACTCGGTTTCCTGAAAAAATTGAAGGAATCATGGATTTTTTATAGCTTGGAATTGAAATGCTTGCCTGATTTCTTTGCACTATTAACTCAATTGATGATTTTGAACATTTGAAAATTGCTCTGTTTCCTAAACAATTAAAAGGAATCGTTGCTTTTTTATTGTTCGAAATTAAAATGCTTGACTAATTCCTTTGGACTATTAACTCAATTGATGGTCTTGAACATTTTGAAATGTGGGATATAATATTTACCACAAGCTCTTATGGGGATGAATAATCTTAAAATTTTAGCAATCAAAGATTATTTGTTGCGAGAACTTCCATTTAAAAAAGTTGAGGGAGAATTGTACTTTTTTGATAACAAATACCTACCTCAGTTCAAGTTGTTAATGCTGGCACACACAAAAATGTCTGAGGTATTGTTTAACAAATGTGTTTTCCCAAATCATCAATATTTATCCTTGGTGCAATGTTTGGAATTGAGAGGAATAACAAGGCTTTGTCCTCTGGCCAAACTTCAATATCTTTATGTTAGCTCATGCAAAAAGCTAGAGGTGTTGTATGGTGTGGAACAATAATTGATATCATTCGAGGAGTTAAATGGCACTGATCACGAGCTCCTAAAGTGCTTGGGAAAGAAAAAAAACATTAATTTATTTCAATAAATGTCATGGGATATTAAAATTGGATGCTTTGTATTATTCGAAATTAATTCTAGTGTAATATCCCAAACCTTAATAATTTTGTCAGATCTAGCACATTCTAGTGTTCTCAATAAAATTACATTCAGTAAAAACCATGAACATAGACGGGATCTAGAAATGCAACTTTTTATTTATATTATTAGCTGAAAATAGAATACATGTACATACAATAAATTTGAGCTCCTGCAGATGGCATGCTTGGATGCTCCTTAAAACAGAAAACAAACACTGAAGCACAATCGTGGACCCTGGATGGATCCACCAGACAAATTCACCACGAGGTTTTCGTCTCGGGATCAATGTTAGAATTGGCCAGGCCAAGTTCTCAACCCAAACACAATAAGATAGATAAAATCAGAATGATTCTAAATGCCTAGCTTCTCTCCCCTTTCATAGGCTTGATGGAATTTCTAGAGACCTTATTTTATTATCTTTCTATGGAACCGACAACAAAAACCATGGGCCAATACCATGGGAAAATACCACGGTAAGTACCATGTATTGATTCTATTCACTTTGACTAGATCAAGAAAGGGAATATTACATCTAGATATGGGACCGAGACCATGATTTGAATTCTATGATATCATGGATTTACCGCTCACCAAAGAAAAAAACATTAATTTATTTCAATCAATGTCATGGGATATTAAAACTGGATGATTTGTATTATTCGAAGCTAAATTATAGATATGGGACCAGGATCATGATTTGAATTCTATAATATCATGGATTTACCGCTCACCAAAGACTGCGAACAAAGAGAATGAGGACCAATGTAGAAATCTATACTCTTTCCAACAACATGACTTTCATTTTTTTGTCGCAAAGTGTACGTTATTTCCTTGAATTATTGTATGGTCTTTTATTTTATTTTCACATATGGGATTTTTAGACGTTTTATCACAAGAAAACTTAGTGTTTGATCATTCTTAACAAATATTATTATTTTTTGATCACAAGAAAGTATAGTGTTTCATTATTCTCAATCAAGATTATTTTTGTTAAAAAAAAAAAAAAAAAACTAGGCTAGTGTTTTTTTTTTTTTTTAAAGTTGAAGAGGGGTTAGGTAGCTATAAAGGAAACAATATAATGCCATATAGATAACTACATCATATGTATTTTCCTATAATTTTTGGATTTTATGTGATAATTTTTGGATATGGTTGAGATATTTATCTATGATTTTTAAATATAAATATTTGTGTGGTGATTTTTTTATCTTTAAACTTTGCAAGAAAACCATAAATAAAAGAGTAAATTCTTTAAAATTACTTCATGCTTAGGAAAATAAAATATTTTCCATCAGCTACTTCCCATCATAATTTAAGTAAGTCTTTGCATTAAAAAAATGGATGGAAATAATATGTAAATAAATATACTTATCAAGGGTTACTTCCCACCATTATTTATGTTTTCCTCACCACTATGTAGGATTAAAATTGTAAATGTGTAGACTTACTAGTGGTTACTACCCACCACAATTATGTGATCCACTTCACATTTCAATTTATTAGTTCCTCCCAAAGCAAGACTATACGATTCAATTTTCCTATTAACCACTATTAAATTAGCAATGTTTATGCAATCTTTTTAGAGCATAATTTCTAAGTTGAGTGGCATGTAGTAACCTACACTACACTACAACACTTGTTTTAAATGAATTTTTAACTTTACATTAATTTTTTTTACATATAATCAAAATTTAACCTTTTCCTCCCTCCATCTTAGTTTCTCCCTAAGTAATCCAAAATATAAAACATAACAACAAGCCCTTCCACGATATCTTTGAGCAAACTCATTCTTCCACACAAATTCATAAAAAGAGATTAAAATTATATGGTAGAGCTCAAAACTCGTAACAAGAAAAAGTATTTCAGAACAATGAATCCCTACTTCTTCAACCAAGCATTAAATGAATCTAGAAGTAACAATAAATCAAATTAATAGCAGATAACTGTGCCACTGCTCAACAAAAAAGAGGAATAATGGAGTAAGTGTAAGATTCAATGTAATCTTCGGGAAATCAACAATCACCACTGAATTTACTATCTATCATATTTATTGAATTATTTCATGTCTGCTACTCATCATCTCCTCCATAATGTCAACAGGTAGGGTGTCACCTCTAGACTTTAAACGAGGTAATCGCTAGAATGATCCGTGAATCAACTTATATATATATATATATATATATATATATATATCGCCGAATCTAAATCTTCTACGTGGCACTTTTCAAGACAAAAAATTCGGTAGGGAATTGTGAAGATATTTTAAATACTTTGAATTCATTTAAAAATTTAATTTAAATAAGAAATTACAATTTTAAATTTTAAATTTTGGTCAGAATTTGGTATATTTTTTGTTTTTCAAATCTTCATCTTGATTATTTAAATTGGGGGTTTGATAGTTTAAATTGGGTTTTTGATTGCATATATGAATTCAACACCTTTAAAATTATTGGTCACTCATTTGTGGAGAGTTCACAACTCAAATTTGCAATTTTAGTAAATCCCTTTCAGCAATTTTGACCCCAAAAAATGCAAGAAAACATTCTAAAACATCTAAAGATAGATTCTTCCCTACCAAATCCATAAAATACATAAATTCCAAATTGAAAATTTCAACCCCTACCATGTCTACTATTTGAAAGTCATATCACTAAACTACATGTTATCCAAAGCAACCAAAGTTTTCTGAAACAAACATTACACACAATTTTCACACAACGATGTGGCATATCTGAATAGATGATTCTAGGTGCAAATATTGGTTACATTAGGTTGAGTAGATCTCACTTGTTGCATCTAACAGATGTAAGAAAGAGTCCATTATATTAACAAAGGTACTTGTTAACTAAAACAAATAATTTTCTTATTGTCTTTTTTTTTTCCACACACAACCATCTATTTTACCAATTCCTTCCCATTCCTCACACCCCTCGCCCACTAATTCGTCACACCTTCCACGTGTACATCATTGTTTCTTGAAATACTACCTCTACCCCACTCTACATTCATCTACACTTCTATCGACTTGTCTTTCCACCCTTTTGGTACAAGTGTTAGTTTTAAATTGTTAGATATACAATTTATTCAGTAGTTTTTTAAGATGTTGAATCAATTTTACATTGGCAAATTATTTTTAAATTATAAGATTTGAATATAAACCCAAAATGCAACCAAGTTAGTGTCAATGCTAAGCGA
Source organism: Pinus albicaulis (assembly GCA_034641835.2). Classification (NCBI taxonomy): domain Eukaryota; kingdom Viridiplantae; phylum Streptophyta; class Pinopsida; order Pinales; family Pinaceae; genus Pinus; species Pinus albicaulis. The sequence continues at coordinate 403,720,405 of CM076583.1, read as the reverse complement.
GCAATAAGATTATTTAGAAAATCATTTATTCAATGAAATGATGCTTCATATATTCATAAAATAAATATTTATATTTCTAATTTAATTTAGAAAAATTTAAAATAACTTTTTTGAGATATCATATGTGTTTAATTCATTCAATAAGTCTTAATAATGATTTTTTTTCCTTATATTAAATTATTTGACAATAAAATTATTACAATGGGTTTAAAAAACCAATCTCATAATAATCTATTTCAACTTATTAATTTTATAACATCTAATAATATAATTTCAATTTTATTTTATCAGTTTAAATCCATCAAAGTTTATTAATTGGAAAACACTTTAGCCAATGTGAAACATTTGATATATAACATTATACATAGTAGTTATCTTTTGGTTGAAAAATGATTTATATTATACTAACCTAGATCAATCTTAACTCGGGTCTACTATGTGCCCATAGGGATAACATATATTGAGGTGTAAACATCTTTTAGAGTGAAAAGAGATTTGATCCATCTCGGTGTTTGGTAGATCAATAGTTAAGGTGGATTTATATGTAGTTGACATTGAAATATTTTATTTATAATTCACTTTCTCCACATTAAAATGATAAAACATGTCCCCTCATATTTTTCCTATATGCAAACATTTAATTATTTTTAATATTAATATTTTCTAAAATAACACATATCAAATCCATATTAATCATTGAAAGAATTACAAATCTCTCTCATACATTGAATTAACCTAGCAACTATAATATTTTATTTATGACGTGTTAAAATTTTATTTTTTATTCATATTTTTAAAATCTTATATATCAGTGCCATATTAAAAATGAAATAAATTACATATCTCTCTCGTTGTGGAAAGTGAAAATATAAGAATTTTTTTAATTTAAATTGCTATATTTTTCTCAATATAAAGTAGATATAAAATTATGTTATTTAATATGGACATTGAAATATTTTACTTATGGTTAACGATAAAATATTTTTTGTTATTAATATATTTTTGCTTTAAATATCACATGTAAATTGAATACATAATAAATTGCACATCATATAATATCAATAATACTATTTCTTGTCATTTCCTTTGTAATTTTTTTTTTTGAACTTTCAGTTAATTTATATCTCTATATAAAGTCATGTAATATTAAAGTGCAAATTGAAGTATTTTAACTATGGCCAATTTAATTTATTTTTTTATTACTATTTTTAATTTCTTAATGTAAAGTATTGTTTTACTATTTTTTAATGTAAAGTTATGTGACAACAAGTCTCCCATACTGGGTTGTAGAAAGTCTCTCAGTGCAATTAACAAAAATGGATACATGAGGTACAAGTAGAAATGGATGGACAGACACAACCCAAAGGATCTATAGAAGGAAATAGGAGGGAGACCATCTGCCCCAAGAAGGGGATTAACCAGATAGTATGCTCAAAGAGAGAAAGTTTGGCATCATTACAACATTCAAAGAGGCATAAATCAAAATGAACTGAACATGGCATTTGCTAAGGAACTTGCAACTACCATTGCTGAAACATATGACCTTGTGAAAAATAAAACACATAGCATAACATGCAAAAATATGGACCTGTTCATGCTGGGATGGCTCCTCACGAGCTTGAGGGAGCGTGGGCCGACAACATTTGTGCATATTCCCCATTTCTTGTATTAGCAGTATCATCTTTTTCAGAGTCAAAAGAGCCTACTTCTAGAGATTCCTCGTCAATGAAGCAATTAAAGGGGTTGGGGCACAAAGTAGAAGTCTTCTTAACAACCAATTGAAAGTTCATGGATCATTAGAGGAAATTTCAACCTAAAAGTGACCTCCTAAGGAAAAATAATAAAATAAGAGTTATGAATTTTGGAGGGAAAAAAAACTACTTTTTTATTTGTATTTTCGGCTTATTTCCTTATAGGTTTACTCAAACTTCAAGTTTATACACTCATTAAATGCGGAATTAAATTCCACATCCAACGAGTACCCATTATGCATACTTTTGAGAGGACCCACATTGATAAAAATTGCATATACATTAAAAAATGTGTTAAAACATGTTATTTTAATGTATCTGCAAATTTTATCAATGTGGGTCCTCTCAAAAGTATGCTTAATGGGTACTCGTTGGATGTCGAATTTAATTCCGCATCTAATGAGTTTCTAAAATTGAAATTTGAGTAAACCTACAAGGTGATAAGCCAAAAATACAATTTAAAAAAAGTAATTTTTCTTCTTTTCCCTCCAAAATATTTACATGTACCTCTTTTTAAATTTAAATCATTTGGATTGGTTTACATATTATCACATGGAAATACATGAAAATTTCATGGGCACTTTTAGCCGGAAATTTCCTCTAATATGAATTGGGGTTACCAACGACCCACGAGCCGGGGAATTACACCCAATACTAGCGTAAATGGTGGAAGGAGAAGAGGATTCAGTAGGGACCGAATTTGATTCGAAAGGGCTAGGGGAGGAAGATGAGGAAAGCTCCAGTGGGAAATCCAGATCGAGGTCTCATGAGAGATGGTAGAGGGAGGAGTTAATGTGACTGGTGTGGGCATTGGCTTTAGCTATCCTATGAGTAACATTTTTATGTTCTATTTCCTAAGTCAAAAGGAGATAGTCGAGGAGGTTACAGACTGCCCGAAGAGCATTTCCCAACCATCAAAATTCTTCATCTTCCAAACCTGTAACCTATTGTTTGATGTGCTCGAGGATATAACTAAAAAAATATCGAAGTTTTCTTCCATCGTAAGAGCAACAGGTGGGAAGCCTCACCCCTACCCTCAACCACCACGATGTTCTTGTCCTCTTTCCCGAATCATGAGTTTGAGTTGGGAGGCAATGGAACTAGTTGAAGGAATAGGGAGAACAAAGGCTAAGGGATTAGAGCAGGTGAAAACATAGGGATGAGTGTGGAGTGAAATGTCTAGAGAGGAAGGATGAACACTCCAGAAAATTGGCATGGCGAGTAGCATAAATGCAAGCAGGGTGGTGGCAGAGTAATCTAGAATGTGTGAGGACATGGAGGAGGAGTAAATGAATTAATGTATGGTGGATGCATGGAGAGATGGGCCATGGAGAAAGACTATCAGACATAGGGCAGATTCATGCCAGGCTCAAGCAAGTGGTTAGGCTCATAAGTCTAGAGAGCACCCAAATCTGACTGACATAGTAGTTATTGTTTTACATAATATAATTAGTAATTATTTTTAAGGTAAAAATATTATTGTAATTAGTTAAAATTAAATAAATAAAAGATATATTTATTGAATAAAAGAAGTATGATGAGAGTTATAATAAGCATATAGTATGACAATTGAAATAAGAGTAAATAAAAAATGTTAAAATCTAAGAATTAAAGAAGCATTTTGTATGGACCATATTTCTAAATAATATTATCATTGCTTACCCATGGTTGTGTGCTTGATACATGCCAATTTTTGTATGCTTTGTGGGTATGTTTTCTTTAGTAGACAACCACAAAGATGAGAAGTTGTGTTAAAATCCTTTCATGATCAATATGTAATATGTAGTCTTGTACTATTGCTTCTCACATGTTGTTTTGTATCCTTCCTCCAAAGTAATACACATTTCGAGGTTAATTTTATTAGCTTAATTTAGTAGTTATTTTATAAAAATGTTGTATCAATTTTCATTGATTGAATATATCTTTATTTATATCATAAACAAATTGTTTTCGTTTTAATTGCATTATTAACTTCATGAAGTTGTGAGCATTGGAAGCGTTGGTAACTCCTATATCTCCAACTTGATTGTGTTTTCTTTTTTATAGAGAATGTTCTCTTGGATGATTATTACAAATTTGGTAGGCCCTTACCTACCAAATTTATATATTTTATAAGAGCCCTTAGATTGAACATAATGATCTCATTGAAATAGATATTCATTAGCCCTTCTAGTGGGTTGTAGAATCTTATCCTTTGTGTTTATGTGACTCTCTTTAACGAAGATGAAAAACACAAGTTTTATAGCATTAGAGCCTTTAGTTATGTCGTTTCTTAGACTTAACGCATCAACTATCATAATTAAAAGCAACTTGATAAGGTTAGGACTAGTATTGATCACCAAAAAAAAATGCCGGGGTTGAGAGTAGAATCATATGTGCTTCTCAAGGAGTGGAACACTTATTGCACAAAGCTAGAAAATTTTAAATCAATATTTGAAAAAGAGGACATGAATAAAACATTTTTTCTAAAAAAAGAGTAGAATACCCAATGACAAACAACTTAAGCCTGATAACTAAAGGACCCAAGAACAAACTTGACCAAGTTTATATCATCCATGTCAAGAAAATATTGCAACCTTTTTGGAAGGGACCCAACTATTCAAAAAGGGCAACACAGAACCCACTTTCTTGTAGGAGGAAGAAAGTTTAAATAACCTTAGGCCTCAAAGTTATGACTTAGAAATGATGGCAAAAGGGAAAACCCTTCCAAAGGAAAGCCATGGGAAGGTAGTAAGGATGAAATCCACCACATGGAAAGCCACAACACAGTATGGCACCACCAAAGGATGATTCTAGAATTAAATGGCATTACTATGGCAATCCTGGGCACTATTCTAGAGATTGTTTTAAAAGAAAGTATTATGAATCCAAACATATAAACAAAAAGGAACACTAGTCATTTTGTTGATGGAGAAGACACATTGAATGATGAATTCAAAAATATTATACTTTTTATTTCATATGTTTCATTTTCTACTAACACCCATGATTCACATGCATGGTTTGTTGATTTCGAAGTCTCCATTCACATGTCTTGTCATAAGCATTAGCTTGAAATTTTTCATGAAACTAATAATGGTGAAAATACATATCTTTGGGATGATCGTTCACACCAAATTAAAGGGTGTGATGATGTACCTATAACATTACCAAATATTTGTTGTGTTAAACATTTTCACAATGTGATGTATATGTCTGCCATTAAGAAGAATCTAACCTTAGATTCCACTATAACATATCAGAATATGAAGGTAGAATTTGTAAAGTAACATTGTGTCGTAAAAGATATGCAATATCACTTCAAGGTTATTGCAACATTTGCAAGAATTGGAGATTTATACAAGGTTAATATGACTAGAAAAAGTCATCAAGTGTTGGCATCTGCAACTATGACAACAAAAACTCTTTGGCACCAAATGTATAGCCACCTTAATTATCATGATTTGTTTCTACTTTAGAAACAAAGAATGGTGGAGAAACTCCCATTGTTTAAGAATGAACATTTTTCATGTGAATGTTATGCATTAAGGAATATGCGTTGAGAAGAGTTTCCTACTCATACAAGAGATATTATTGAACTTATTCATACATATGTGTGTAGGCCTATGTAGAAAAGATATTGAGGCGGAGCATGTTATTTTTAATCTTTATTGGTGATTGCACAAAATATATTTTGATGTATTTCATAAGAAATACAAGTGATTTATTGGAATATTTTAAAGAGTTAAAAACTTGGTTGAAAAGAAACATGAAAACACATTAAGATCCTCTTATCAGACTAAGGGAAGGAATATTCCACATCAAGTACTGCAGAGCCCATGGAATTGTACAAAAATAAACAGTGCCACATATTCCACATCAGATTGGAGTAAATGAAAGAAAGAACATAACTTTAGTGGAATGTGCATGGAGCATGATCAAAGGTAAAAACCTTACTAATGCAATTTTGGTTGAAGCTATTAGTATTGCTATTTATTTGAAAAGTAGAAGTTTAGCTAAAAGTTCAGAAATAAAACTCCCTTTGAATCTCTTTATGGTTATAAACCAATAATAAGTCATTTAAGAATATTTGGAAGCAAAGCATTCTCTCATGTTCTGGAAAAATATAGGAGAAAACTTGATGAAAAAGCTATCAAGTGTGTTTTCCTTTGTTAATATTTTGATCTTAAATCATATAAGATGTTTGATCCCCTTACACATAAAGTTTTTGCAAGTAGATATTTGTTGTTTTATGAGCATGCAGATTAAGGCCATAAGGAGGAAAACTATGATACATGGTATATTCCTCATGATTATGATGATGTAAAGGAAGAATAATATAATAAACAGGAACACAAATAGGAGGAAGAATCTAGTGATATGGGCATCTCAAGCAACCACAACACACCAAGAGGAGGAGATGATTCCCCACAAAGTAGGAGAATAGATGAAAGTAATGAAACACCAAGGAGGTCATCATGCCAAAATTAGCTACCCGTAAGGTATAAAGACTATTCCTTGATAACAAAAGTAATGAATGTTATAAAACCTTTGAATTTTGAATAGGCTAATGAGAATAAAGAATGGATAAATCCCATGAAGGAAGAGTATAAATCTATAATGAAAATTGATACTTGGGAATTAACAAGAAAACCTGAAAATAAAGTTACCATTGGATCCAAATGGTTGTTCAAAGCCAAATTCAATGTTGATGGAAGTGTAAATAAATATAAAGCCAAATTGGTTGCTAAAGGTTACTCACAAAAAGAGAGAATTATTTATGTTGAAACATTTACACCTATAGATAAGTCAAATACAATTATATTAATGATTTTGTTAGCTACAAAATATAAATGGAAATTGCATAATCTACATGTTAAATCTATGTTTTTGAATGGGGAACTAAAATAATAAGTATATATTGTTTAGCCATAAGGTTTTTTTAAGAAGGGTCAATAAAATCTTATTTGTAAACTAGAGAAACCCTTATATAGGTAGAAACGAGCACCAATATCATGATATGTGAATATACACTCTTTCTTTCTTCAAAATGGTTTTATGAAACTTAAAAGTGACCCTAACATGTATATAAAGACAAACCAAAATGGGCATGTTGGTTTGATTTCCTTGTATGTTGATGATATCATTATAACTAGTAATGCATATGGGATGATTTGAAGTTAAAAGATAATTGTCACAAGTTTTTGAAATAATTGGTGAATCACATTATTACTTAGGTCTTAAAATATGGAGAGGAGATGGATAGAAATTGGTTACACAAAGAAAATAAAAAAGAGCTCATTAAAAGGTTCAAAATGGATCAATGTAAGGCAGTTTGAGTAACTTTATAATAGAATTTAAAACTCTATAGTGATGATGGAACAACAAAGGTGGATGGCACTTTATATCATCCTTTGGTGGGAGATATAAACTATCTCAATAAAACTAGGATAAATGTAGCATCTTCAGTCAATTTATGGCCAAGCCTCTGGAAATTCATTTGAGAGAAGAAAAGAAAGTCCTTCAATAACTGAAAAGGATTGTTCATTTTGGTATCATTAGGGGAATTTTGATGTCTAAAATGGGCCTCCTAAGGAAATTATAAAATAATATCAGAAATAATAAAACAATATTAGATTATATCATCAAATTTTAGAGGGAAAAAAAGAAAAAACTACTTTTTCAACTCGTATTGTCAACTTATCTCTCTATGGATTTACTCAAATTTCAAGTGGGAACACTTGTTGGATGCAAAATTTTATTCCTCATCCAAGGAGTACCCATGTTGCATACTTTCGATGGACCTTACTACACGAAAAAAAATGAAAAATATATTAAAAAACATGATTGCAATCACGTTTTTTTATGTATTTCTCATTTTTCGTGTAATAGGGTCCATTGAAAGTATGCAATCATGTTTTTCATGTATTTTTCATTTTTCGTGTAGCAAGGTCCATCGAAAGTATGCAACATGGGTACTCCTTTGATGAAGAATTAAATTTTGCAACCAACGAGTAATCCCACTCGAAATTTGAGTAAAACCTTAAGCATATAAGTTGAAAATACAAGTTGAAAAAGTAGTTTTATTATTTTATTATTTTTTATTATTTTACTTTTTTACCCAAAAAATGGAGAATCATCCCCCATGGTTGACATCATCATCTTGAATCCTATTGGTTCTTATAAATTTTATTTTGGTTGTACATTTTTCTTAGGAGGGTCATTTTAGACCTCAAAAGTTCTCTAATGAAATATGATGATGAGTTTGATGTTGATTTGATAGGTTAGTATGAATTAGATTGGACTAGAAATCACGATGATATAATATCAACTTTAGAATATGCATTCAGTATTGGATCTAGGAGTGTGGCATGGAGCATTAAGAAAACAACTAATTATTTAGTTTCCATCAACTAAAGTTGAATATAAAGCCTTGTGCAATGCTACTTGTAAACCAGTTTGGTTGAGACAAATTCTTGAAGATGTGGGAGAAGAACAAAAACCCAATGATTATCAAGTGTGATAATCAAAGCTCCATCAACTAGCCAACAATCCTATGTTCCAAGCAAGATCAAAACATATTGAGACTTATTATCATTTTGTTAGGGAAAAAATGCAATTTAAGGAAATTGATTTAATTTATTGTAATATCATGGAAAATGTGGCTAACATCTTCACAAAGCCTTTTGGAAATACAAGGTATGAATTATTTATAATTTTTGGTGTGGTAGAAAACACATTTGTCCATTAAAGGGGAGTGTTAGAATAATGAAGAATTTTATATTATATTATTATTAGCACCTTATTATGTCTCTTTTTGAGATTATGTATATTTTAGATCATATTTATGAGGAGATTGTTCAAACTCATCAACCAATTTGTAATCCTATATATGTAAGTGTTTTATAGATGAATGAATGCAAGTAAGAGTGTAGGCAACGTCGAGGTTGAACCTTGCCTCACTTGAGAGTGACATCTCTCATCTTCCCATCACTTTGTCTTCCATTCTTGTTGTTTTAACCTTCATTAATAGAATACATAACTAGTGAATCATTTTTCTTATTCAATATATTGGATTTTTGTTTCATTTAAATGATGATTTATACCATCCCATCATTTTTTTTTCAAAAACGAGGAAGAGATTAACCCTCTCAATATTTTTTTGTTTTTAATTAAAAACAAGATAATTAATAAAATAGGTTAGAGTAATATTAATCGTGTGTATATATATATATATATATATATATATATATATATATATATATATATATATATATATATATATATATATCACTTTTTAATAACTATAAAAATTATAATATATATTTTGTATTTAATTTTTTATTTTTAATCAAGAATGAATTAATACGATGTGTCAAAATAATATTAAATAAATTAAAAAATCTAATGAACAATAACAAGTAGCATCCATTAATACCAATGTGGTCTATCAGACCTTAAGAAGGTAAGAAAATAATCAAGATTCTTTAACATTTTATTTCTATGCTTAAAAGAAGCGAGAGAAACATTCTGAGATCACCATAGTTATGTTGAGTTATCAAGTCAACAAGGTTGGTTGTAGGAAAAATGTTTCAAAAATTACAGTCGATGTGAATGAAAGCTAGAAAATCCAAGAGAGTGCTTTTCATCTTCAAACATTTTAGTATCACATAGGTGACAAACTATTTCATCCCATGGCATTTTGGGAATTGACCAATGCCAAATTTCACTTTGAATCACATGAGGATTATTTATTATCTTAGCAATGTTAATTTTATTCTCGACACTAGTCAAGATAGATAATTAATTCTAGTTTTCAGGATTGGGGTTGATCACCTCCTTATAATATCTTAATTTCCTTTTTTCCCTCTAACTATTTAGCACCACACAACTTATACTTAAATTTGGAAGTAATAATATTTATAATATTATATTTATTCTTCAAGATGATCTCCTCCCTTATCCCCTAATGGTCTAGCCAAGACTGTACATCCACCACACAACTTATACTTAAATTTGGAAGTAATAATATTTATAATATTATATTTATTCTTCAAGATGATCTCCTCCCTTATCCCCTAATGGTCTAGCCAAGACTGTACATCCTTATTCCATTCTTGTTTGAGCTACAGGTGGGGGTTTACTAAATAGGCTATTGACCTACCACACTTAAGATACCTAGAGAGAGGGTCCTTTCCATTGGTCTAATTACCTCATGTTCCTAGTTAGAGTTAGAAGCAATTTTAGGAATCATCTTGGCATCCATGTTGAATAACTTATTCTTATACATGAGATGCCATGTTATAGCCATGCTTTCAATGGGGGAAATAATAGCTTTAATTAAGAATATAGGGTAGGGAGTATCTCCTTTAATCTTGAGGTTGCAAGTTTGAAATTGTTTTTGGATCTCCTCAATATTGTATGGAGCATCCTTCTAAATAATATTATCATTGCTTACCCATGGTTGTGTGATTGATACATGCCAATTTTTGTATGCTTTGTGGTTATGTTTTCTTTAGTAGACAACCACAAAGATGAGAAGTTGTGTCAAAATCTTTTCATGGTCAAGATGTAGTCTTATACTATTGATTCTCACATGTTGTTTTGTATCCTTCCTCCAAAGTAATACACATTTCAATGTTAATTTTATTGGATTGATTTATCATTTATTTTATAAAAATGTTGTATCAATTTTTATTGATTGAATATATCTTGATGTATGTCATAAACAAATTGTTTTAGTTTTAATTGCATTATTAACTTCATGAAGTTGTGAGCATTGGAAGCCTTGGTAACTCCTATATCTCCAACTGGATTGTGTTTTCTTTTCTATAGATAATGTTCTCTTGGATGATTCTTACAAATTAGGTAAGCCCTTACCTACTAAAGTTATATATTTTCTAAGAGCCCTTAGATTGAACATAATGATCTCATTGCAATATATTTTCACTAGCCCTTCTAGTGGGTCGTAGAATCTTATCCTTTGTGTTTATGTGACTCCCTTTGGTGAATATGACAAACACAAGTCTTGTAGCATTAGAGCCTTTAGTTATGTCGTTTCTTAGACTTAACACATCAACTATCATACTTAAAAGCAACTTAAAATGGTTAGGACTAGTATTGATCACTAAAAAAAATGGTGTGGTTGAGAGTAGAATCATATGTGCTTCAGGAGTGGAGCACATATTGCACAAAGCTAGCGAAGTTTAAATCAATATTTGAAAAAGAGGACATGAATAAAACAATTTTTCTAAAAAAAGATTAAAATACCCAATGACAAACAACTTAAGCCTGATAACTAAAGGACCCAAGAACAAACATGACCAAGTTTATATCATCCATGTCAAGCAAATATTGCAACCATTTTCAAAGGGACCAAACTATTCAAACGGGGCAACATAGAACCCACTTTCTTGCAAGAGGAAGAAAGTTGAAATAATCTTAGGCCTCAAAGTTATGATTTAGCAATGATGGCAAAAGGGAAAACCCTTCTAGAGGAAAGCCATGGGAAGGAAGTAAGGGAGGAAATCCACCACATGGAAAGCCACCATTTTCAAAGCCACAACAAGGTATGACACCACAAAAGGATGATTCTAGAATTAAATGGCATTACTATGGCAATCCTAGGCACTATTCTAGAGATTGTTTCAAAACAAAGTATTATGAATCCAAACATATAAACAAAAGGAACACTAGTCATTTTGTTGATAGAGAAGAAGTAATGAATGATGAATTCAAAAATATTATACTATTTATTTCAGATGTTGCATTTTATATTAACACACATGATTCAAATGCATTGTTTGTTGATTCCGAAGTCTCCATTCACATGTCTTGTAATAAGCATTAGTTTGAAATTTTTCATGAAACTAATATTGGCACAAATACATATCTTTGGGATGATCGTTCACACCAAATTAAAGGGTCTGGTGATGTAACTATAACATTACCAAATATTTGTTGTGTTAAACATTTTCACAATGTGATGTATGTGTCTTCCATTAAGAAGAATCTAACCTCAGATTCCACTATAACATATTAGAATATGAAGGTAGAATTTGTAAAGTAACATTGTGGGGTAAAATATATGCAATATCACTTCAAGGTTATTGCAACATTTGCAAGAATTGGAGGTTTATACAAGGTTGATATGACTAGAAAAAGTCATCAAGTGTTGGCATCTGTAACCATGACAACAAAAACTCTTTGACACCATAGGTATGGCCACCTTAATTATCATGATTTGTTGCTACTTTAGAAACAAAGAAGGGTGGAGAAACTCCCATTGTTTAAGACTGCCTATTTTTCATGTGAATGTTATGCATTAATGAAGATGCGTCAGGAAGAGTTGCCTAATCATACTGATAGAATAAAAAGAGATATTATTGAACTTATGCATACATATGTGTGTGGGCCTATGCAGAAAAGATCATTAGGTGGAGAATATTATTTTTTGATCTTTATCGATGATTGTACAAAATATAATTTGATGTATTTCATAAGAAATAAAAGTGATTTATTGGAATATTTTAAAGAGTTTAAAACTTTGGTGGAAAAGAAAACATGAAAACACATTAAGATCCTCTTATCAGACTAAGGGAGGGAATATAAATAAGCTACTTTCATCAAGTACTGTAGAGCCCATGGAATTGTACAAAAATACAAAATGCCACATATTCCACATAATATTGGAATAAATGAAAGAAAGAACATAACCTTAGTGGAATGTGCATGGAGCATGATTAAAGGTAAAAACCTTACTAATGCATTTTCGGTTTAAGCTGTTAGTATTGCTATTTTTTTTAAAAGAAGAAGTTCAACTGAAAGTTCAAAAAATAAAACTCCCTTTGAATTTCTTTATGGTTATAAACCAATAGTAAGTCATTTAAGAATATTTGGAAGAAAATCATTCTCTCATGTTCTGAAAAAAGATAGGAGAAAACTTGATGAAAAAGCTATCAAGTGTGTTTTCCTTTGTTAATATTCTGATCATAAATCATATAAGATGTTTGATCCCCTTACACATAAAGTTTTTGCAAGTAGATATTTGTTGTTTTATGAGCATGCAGATTAAGGCCATAAGGAGGAAACATGTGATACATGGTATATTCCTCATGATTATGATGATGTAGAAGAAGAATAATATAATAAACATGAACACAAATAGGAGGAAAAATATAGTGATATGGACGTCTCAAGCAACCACATCACACCAATAGGAGGAGATGATTCCCCACAAAGTAGGAGAATAGATGAAAGTAATGAAACACCAAGGAGGTCATCATGCCAAAATTAGCTACCCATAACGTATAAAGACTATTCCTTGATGAAAAAAGTAATGAATGTTATAAAACCTTTGAATTTTGAATAGGCTAATGAGAATAAAGAATGGAGAAATACAATGAAGGAAGAGTATGAGTCTATAATGAAAAATGGCACTTGGTAATTAACAAGAAAACCTGAAAATAAAGTACCCATTGGATCCAAATGGTTGTTCAAAGCCAAATTCAATGCTGATGGAAGTGTAAATAAATATAAAGCCAAATTGGTTGCTAAAGGTTACTCAAAAAAAGAGGGAATTAATTATTACGAAACCTTTACACCTATAGCTAAGTCAAATATAGTTATATTAATGATTTTGTTAGCTACAAAATATGAATGGAAATTGCATCATCTAGATGTTAAATCTATTTTTTTGAATGGGGAACTAAAATAATAAGTATATCTTGTTCAGCCATAAGGTTTTGTTAAGAAGGGTCAATAACATCTTATTTGTAAACTAGAGAAACCCTTATATAGGTTGAAACAAGCACCAATATCATGATATGTGAAGATACACTCTGTCTTTCTCCAAAACGGTTTTATGAAAAGTAAAAGCGACCCTAACCAATATATCAAGACAAACCAAAATGGGCATGTTGGTTTGATTTCCTTGTATGTTGATGATATCATTATAACTGGTAATGCATATGAGATGATTTGAAGTTAAAAGATAACTGTCACAAGTTTTTGAAATGAAATACCTTGGTGAATCACATTATTGCTTAGGTCTTAAAATATGGAGAGGAGCTGGATATAAATTGGTTACATAAAGAATAAAAAAAGAGCTTCTTAAAAGGTTCAAAATGGATCAATGTAAGGCAGTTTGAGTACCTTTATAATAGAATGTCAAACTCTACAATGATGATGGAACAAAAAATTTGGGAGGTATAAATGATCTCACTACAACTAGGATAAATGTAGTATCTTCCATTAATTTATGGCCAAACCTCTTGAAAGCCATTGGAGAGAAGTGAAGAAAGTCCTTCAGTAACTGAAAGGGATTGTTGATTTTGGTATCATTAGGGGAATTTTGATGTCTAAAATGGGCCTCCAAAGGAAATTATAAAATAATATTGGAAATAATAAAATAATATTAGATTACATCATCAAATTTTAGAGGGAAAAAAGAAAAAAAAAACAACTTTTTCAACTCGTATTTTCAACTTATCTCCCTATGAGTTTACTCAAATTTCAAGTGGGAACACTCATTGGATGCAGAATTTGATTCCTCATCCAAGGAGTACCCATGGCTCATACTTTCGATTGACCTCGCTACACGAAAAATGAAAAATACATGAAAAAACGTGATTGGAATCATGTTTTTCATGTATTTTTCATTTTTTGTGTAGAAAGGTCCATTGAAAGTATGCAACATGGATACTCGTTGGATGGGGAATTAAATTTTGCATCTAGCGAGTACTCCCGCTCGAAGTGTGAGTAAAACCTTAAGGATATAAGTTGAAAATACAAGTTGAAAAAGTAGTTTTATTATTTTATTACTTTTAATTTTTTTTCCTCTTTTACCCCAAAAATGGAGAATCATCCCCCATGGTTGACATCATAATCTTGAATCCTATTGGTTCTTATAAATTTTATTTTGGTTGTACATTTTTCTTAGAAGGGCCATTTTAGACCTCAAAAGTTCTCTAATGAAATATACCACGAGTTTGATGTTGATTTGACAAGTTATTATGAATTAGTCTGGACTAGAAATCATGATGACAGAATGTCAACTTTAGTACATGCATTCAATATTGGATCTAGGAGTGTGGCATGGAGCATTAAGAAAACGACCAATTATTTATTTTCCATCAACTGAAGTTGAATATAAAGCTTTGTGAAATGCTATTTGTAAACCAGTTTGGTTGAGGCAAATTCTTGAAGATGTGGGAGAAGAACAAAAAACCCAATGATTATCACGTGTGTTAATCGAAGCTCCATCAACTAGCCAACAATCCTGTGTACCAAGCAAGATAAAAACATTACTAGGAATTTTTCTTCTGTGACCCATAAAATGTTCAGTGAAAATTCTTCTACACAAGATCAAAACATATTGAGACTTATTATCATTTTGTTAGGGAAAAAATGCAATTTAAGGAAATTGATTTAATTTATTGTAATATCATTGAAAATGTGGTTAACATCTTCACAAAGTATTTTTGAAATTCAAAGTATGAATTATTTAGAATGTTTGGTGTGGTAGAAAACACATTTGTCTATTAAAGGGGAGTGTTATAATAATGAAGAATTTTATATTATATTATTATTATCATTTTATTATGTCTCTTTTTGAGATTATGTATATTTTAGATCATATTTATGAGAAGATTGTTCAAACTCCTCAACCAATTTGTAATCCTATATATGTAAGTGTTGTATGGCTGGATGAATGAAAGTGAGAGTGTAGGCAGTGTCAAGGTTGAACCTTGCCTCATCTGAGAGCGACATCCCTCATCTTCCCATCACTTTGTCTTCCATTCTTGTTTGAACCTTCATTAATAGAATACATCACTAGTAAATCATTTTTCTTATTCAATATATTGTTTTTTTTTTCATTTAAATGATGATTTATACTATACCATCATTTTTTTTTTCAAAACCAGGAAGAGATTAACTCTCTCAATAATTTTTTGTTTTTAATTAAAAACAAGATAATTAATAAAATAGGTTAAAGTAATATTAATCATATATAAGAATATGGAAAAAAAGGCTCTGCAACACCCTCAACGATGACCTAGGGTTTTTCGAGCCTTGGGCCTGCGACTACCCTGCCCACTCTTACCCCCATGAGACGTAGTCCTGATCACAGGCATAGGCTCGAAAGGGCACTTCATGGTGGATCTCCATGGGGGGGACTATGGATCACCCCTCCTCTGACCCTCCTCTCGCCGACGCAACGACATAATCTGACAAAGCAAGACAGATCAATTCCTCCACGTATTCATGCCTTTCATGGAATCCCCTACTGACGGACTCCCATCTTGAAAATGTAGCAGCAGCAGCTACAATCACCTCCTCCACCTGCATTCCAAAATCGACAGAGAGCCTAAAGATCGAACTCCTAGCACACCGAATTAATGCAAGAATCTAATTCATGAAGGATCATGCTCTGATTGGCAAGTTTATGGGATTTTGGCCAACTAAAAAAGCCCTCCTGGGATGGATCGTAGCCAAATGGAAACCAAAGGGACATATTGACCTATAGCTAAGCTCAAAGGGATTCTTCAACATAATTTTTACATGCATCAAAGACAAGAACAAAATCATGGACGGAGGCCCATACTTCTTCAATTTGGCTGGCCTCTTCCTCTGAAATTGGGTTGAGTGTTTCAATCCCGACAAGGAAGACTTCAGTTGGGCTCCGGTTTGGGTCTGTCTCTACTCTCTGCCTCAAGACTACTGGGACAATCAAACACTGAGAGAAATTGGAAATATGCTGGGAGAATTCATCAAAATAACACACGAAACACGAATCAACAAGCACACAGCCTACGCAAGGATATGTGTCTATATGCACATTTCCAAATATCTCCCTGACAAGGTAAGTCTCCTCCATGATGAATTTGAATGGATTCAAACTGTGGATTATGAACATATACCATTCAGATGCAGAAAATGCCACATGCATAGACATTTATTCTGGGATTTCCCACTCAATCCAAGTACCTCCATGCACAAGGTACTGGTAGTAAAAGATCTAGAAGGATTCACAAAAGTCACCAATAAAATAAGGCACACCAGAAAGTCACACAATACGCCCTCAACCAAAGCTCCCCCAACTAGAAATAGCTTTGAAACTATGGCCGACCTGAACACAGATGCCTCGGCTATCCCCAACACCTTAGACACGCCTATGCAGGAGAAACTGCATCCTCAAGAGCATCCAAGGGCAATGCAACTGAAGGAATCTCCCAAGCAAACTCAGACCCATACTCCTCCCCAGGAAAACGTGGGTAAAGGAAAAGACTCAGCCTCAGATCAACCAACAGCAATGGAGGAGGAACCAAAAAGCATAGACTATGGAGGTCTGGACATCTTAGGTCTTGAAGATGCATGCAAATGGAAAGACTATTAATAAATCCCCAACCAACAGATCCAAAAACTGGAAGAAGTCCTTACTCGAGCACAATAACTTCCCACTCTAGGCATTTAAGGGGGAACACTACTCAACACCAAGCTCATTCTGAAAGAATCAAGAAAAAGGGGAAGAAGAACAGATCTGCAAATACTTCTCATCTTGGGAGAATAACTAATAGGATTTGGCAAATATCCAAAGCTCACCAGATTCTACTCCATCCTTCCTCCAAGTTTCCAATGAAGCTCATCTCCTGGAACATAAGAGGGCTAAATAGTCCCTCTAAGAACTAATTAATTAAGAAGAGAATAGTTGAAGAAAACCCCACAATTTTCTTCCTGCAAGAAACCAAATGTTCGAGAAATACTCTAGACAAGATACTCACCAAGCTATGGAGAGGTTGTCAAACTGTAACTGTAGATGCTCATGGAGCCTTGGGAGGGTTGGTGATAATCTGGAATCCGCAACTGATTATTCTTGAGAACTTTCATGCTACTCGAAATTTAATTCAAGCATCTTTCCATCTTTTGGGCACAAATATTCATGGTATACTCACAAATGTATACTTTACACAAGCAGCCGCTGCCAAAATAGATCTATTGAACGCTATTGAATCCCTCAATGTACAATGCACCCTCCCTCTCTGGGTGCTCAGAGGAGACTTAAATATGATAACAAGTAGGCAAGAAAATAAAGGGAGAAGGGAAAATCTAGACATAGATAGCCTCAGATTCAAAAAATTCATCAATGACAATTGACTAATAGACATCTGCACCTCTAATGGGGTCTACACATGGAACAACAAACGTGGAGGCACACATCAAATCGCTTCACGCCTGGATTGTTTTCTAATCACAAACAACTTCATACAACTAGGAGGTGAGCTGAATGCCACCATCTCCCCAAAAACATGCTCAGATCATTGGCCCATCCAACTACAATGGGTCAAGACAGGATTGTTGATGCGTAGGCCCTTCCGATTCGAACAATTATGGTTAAGTCATCTAGGATTCAAAGACCTCATCACAGAATGGTGGTCCTCTCTCACGCCCTCGAATGGATCCAAGATGCTCCAATTCCAGCAGAAGCTTAAATTTCTCCAAGGAAAATTGAAATTCTGGAACCATCATACCTTTGGCAACATCTTCAACAAACAAAAGGATATCGAGAAGAAAATGGTGAATCTTCAACAAAAATTATCCTGGCAGGGCGAACAGAGGATTCCAATGCCATGGAATCTAAACTCACTGCTCAACTAGAGGAAGCCCATCTTCAAGAAGAAATTCTTTGGAAATAGAAATCAAGGATCAGATGGTTAAAGGAAGGAGAAAGAAACACAAAATTATTTCATCGCTCAACCATTCAACATTGAATGCATAACAAAATCTCAATCCTCAAAGCCCAGAATGGAGAGCACTTGGAGAGTCACGAAGACATCGAAGAAGAGCTCTTGGATCACTTCAAAGACATCCTAAAAGAGCCTAGTAATCACTGAAGGGAGGCCAACGATAATATAACTTAGAATATACCTAGGATTGTCACTGAAGAGCACAACCAGATGCTTCTCAAACCAACCACTTTGTAAGAAATAGAACTAGCAGTCTTTCAGTTAAAGGAAGGTAAAGCCACAGGCTCAGATGGTTTCACTACTACCTTCTTTCACGACTTCCGGGACATCATAAAGCAGTAATTCTAGGAGCTAGTGTATGAATCTCGCAACATGCATTGGTTCCTTCCAGCTCTAAATGCAACCTTCCTCGCTCTCATTCCAAAGGAGGACTAGGCAACAACTCTAGGTAAATATAGACCTATTTCCCTTTGCAATGTCATATACAAGATTATTTCCAAATTTATTGCTAATCGGCTGAAGCCACTCCTTCCTTTGCTTATCTCCCTAGAGAAAACTGGCTATGTGGAAGGTAGGCAGATCTTGGACGGAATTATTCTCACCCATGAATTCATCCATTCCCTCAAAACTAAGAAGAAACCTGGAATGCTGCTCAAAATTGACTTATCCAAATCCTTTGACAAACTCAGCTGGGCCTATATCAATCAAGTCCTCCTAGCCTTTGGATTCAACCATACATGGGTTCATTGGATCATGAGTCTGCTTACATCCCCCTTCTTCTCCATCCTTGTCAATGGGATCCCTTCTGCTACCTTCTCCCCTTCTAGAGGTATCAGACAAGGAGATCCTCTCTCGCCATTCCTCTTTGTCCTCATGGCTAAAGGTCTAGGCCGTCTCATCAAGAATGTTATCCAAAATCAAGACCTCGATGGAATTCTGATCCATAATCAACCTCCCATCTCACATCAACAATTTGTGGATGACAACATGATCATGGGCCATCCTTCAGTGCAGGAAGCTAGAATGCTTAAATTTCTCCTGGACCACTTCTCTGAAGCCTCAAGAACCACCGTCAATGTTGAGAAATCCCATATTTATTTTTTAACACGTACTTTCTCACTCAAAGGAATATCACTAAGATCCTAAGATTCTCGGTGGCCTCCCCACCCTCAAAATATCTTGGAGCCCCTCTCACCGCCTCCCCCATCAAACACTCTTCCTGGAAATAATTTCTAGAAAAATTGGAAGCCAAACTCTCCTCTTGGACATAGAGACCCATCAACATTGCTAGCCACCTAGTCCTCATAAAGTCAATTTTATAGTCCTTGCCCCTTTACCTCTTTTATGTCCTTGCAGGTCCAAAATGGGTCCTCAAAAATATCTGGAATCTCTAGCAATCCTTCTTATGGGGCAGAAACAAGGACAAGAAGAAATGGGCCTTGGTTAAGTGGAAGGAAGTCTGTTCCCCTAAGGCCCATGGTGGCCTTGGACTTATAGATCCAGAGCAAAGAAACATTATCATGGGCGCAAGAATATGGTGGAAATGGGTTTCCAATACTCATGGGCCTTGGACTAAATTATGGGAAAGCTAAGTATGTTGCTGCATGGACCCAAGAAAATTTAATTAGATTCAATAAAGAGACTAAGGGTTCCCTGATATCGAATGCAGCCAGCCAACACAAATACCTCATTCAAACCCACAGTTTTTGGGAAATAAGGTAAGGCATGCAAGTACACTTTTGGGAAGACTCCTGGCAGCAGATGCCAAGTCTTTCTTCCATCTTCCAGCATACCCTACGGAAATCCATCCTACGAGAGAGAGAGCAGAGTAAGGTTCATCACTTATGGACGCATGATGACACCAATGGATTTTGAAATTGGATTCTAGCAATCAATTGGCAGGAAGACTGGCACAGGGAACAACACCTAGATATAAGAGAGGATCTATAGAAGCGGAAATCAGAGTTCAGGATGGACCAGATATCCTTCGGTGGGGATACTCATCGCGTGGCACCTTCTCTACAAAGGAGGCCTATCAAATTATCCATCGCCCAGGTCCTGGTCAACCGAATAACCTTTGGAAGAATATCTAGAAAGCTAAACTCTGGCCCAAAGTAGCCACCTTCTTATGGCTACTTAGCAAAACAAGAATACTCACATGGGACAATATCCTAAAGTAAGATTTTTTTGGACCATCAAGATGCCCTCTATGCCACCTGAGCTATGAGACAATCGACCACCTCTTAGACCTTTGCCCAATCTCCAATGTCTTCTGGGACAGGATAGAGACTCTATGTAGAAGAACATATCGAGCTCAGGGAAATATAATCCAAACTCTTAGCCAATGGCAAGAGCTTCCCTTCTCCAGCAATATCCTCAACCAACTTTGGCACCTCATCCCTGGGCTTCTAACATGGAATCTTTGGAAAGAATGGAACAACCGAATCTTCAAAGACATGAAAAACACTCAGGAAATGATTTGGGAAAAATTCTGTGGCTACTTGAAGGAAACTATAGCCCTCTCTCCATGGGAAAACTTGGATCTCCCGTCATCGACTGTTGAATGCTCAATCTGGAACAATTGGGGCCTGAATCTCAATCAATTGAAAATCTCCCCCACACAATCAAAAGCCCCAACCACAGCTCAAGACAGAGGGTCACCTCCCCCATCATGCTTCGTCAAACTTAAATTTGATGGTGCCTCTAAAGGAAATCCACGGGAAGCCATATTTGGTGGCATTTGTAGAGACTGTAGGGGAAGTCCTCTACACATCTTCTATGGTACTATAGGTTGGGACAAAAAAAACTCAACAGAGCTGGAGGGTCTTATCCAGGGCCTAATCATCGCCATTTAACTCAATCTATTTCCTCTCGAAGTGGCAGGGGATTCCCAAGTCATCATCCAAACCGCTTCTCGTCTCTTATCTGGGTCATCAGCCTCAAAAATCACCAAGAGATGGAGACTGGCTCACCGCCTTCAGTAGTTGAAACGATCACTTCAACAATAAAAAGCCATTACTTTTCTTCATGTGAGAAGAAAATCCAATGCAGTCGCTGATTACTTAGTTAACAAAGGAGTTGATCACAATCTCCTGCTTTTCTTCTCCATCTTCCAGTCTATAACAGAGGAAACTCTGAAATCGAATTTCATTACTCTCCCGCACAAGGAAAATGACCTCTTGGATCCGAGTGACAGCTTCGGTGTGCCTTCTAGCGCACAGGACACGCAAGAGGCACACTCTCCCATGGAAAATGATGACGTCTCCAGGACTGGAATGACGACGCCATGAATGGCTGCCAGCACCTTGCGGCATCAGACAACAATTAATGCAGTTAATGCATTTGAATTCCTCCACCTGGGCTCTCGGTTTGAGGGGCTCAACCTTAAGTTCTCCCTTGCACCCTCTCCCTCGCATTTGCATCTAGTGTTGTTCCATTTATGCACTCCCTCACAGCTATGCTCACCCTCTATAATTCAGCCCTGCCTCCAGTTCCGCCTGCAACTCCATGGCTCCACGCCAACGACAAAAGCCACATCGTGGCAGTGTCAAGGGTGCTCTTCCGACCCGATTGAACCATGACACAACACTCAGACATTTCAATTTCGATGAGGAGCCCTCCTCCACCTCCAACGCTTTGCCTGCAGCCTCACCTTCTGAGCCCTCCTCCACCTCCTACGCTCTGCCTGCAGCCTCACCTTCTGAGCCCTCCTCCACCTCCTACGCTCTGCCTGCAGCCTCACCTTCTGATCCCTCCTCCGCCTCCATTGCTCCTCCTACGACTTCCCTCATCACTAGCGCTGACCCCTCCCTACAACCCCCGCCCAAAGTTAAGCGGAAATATCACAAGTCTACCATCCTCCGCTCCTTGATGCCTCCTCCCAAGAAACTAGAGTGTCTGCCTGTTAAGGCCTCCTCATTGTACATTCCCAACCTTTGGCATTACTCAGCTGAAGGAATATGGAGCAGGGCTAACGAGAATGAAGCCCCACCCAAGGCCCCATACGTCTTCACGGAGGAGGAAGAAGAAATATCACGCATCTACGGATGCCCAGTGACAAAGGAAGAATCGACGAGACCTAATGCGGACCAACATGAAGAGACCAGCAAGGACTGAAGGTCATCATTTTTGCGCCATAGCGCTCTTTTGGATATATTTGACATATTTAGTTTTTCCAGTTTTTAGTAATGTTTTAGAAAGGTTACATGATTCAAACTTCTCTAGAAAATTAACGGGTTGGTTTCCCTGTTAAGGGCAGCCCCTTCTTTTGCTATTTTGGAGACAATTGCAAGCAGGAATAAGCTAAATTCTTCAGCTCAGACCATGGAATGTACTATATTTTGCTAACTAATAGAATTTAGACTGCTTACAAAAAAAAATATATTAATATATATATATATATACAAATTTTTAATAACTATAAAAATTATAATATATATTTGGTATATATATATTTTTTAATCAAGAATGAATTAATACGATGTATCAAAGTAATATTAAATAAATTAAAAAATCTAATGAACAATAACAACTAACATCCATTAATACCAATGTGGTCTATCAAACCTTAAGAATATAAGAAATTAATCAAGATTCTTTAACATTTTATTTTTATGCTAAAAAATAAGCAAGAGAAACATTCCGAGATCACCATAGTTATGTTGAGTTATCAAGTCAACAAGATTGGTAGTATGAAAAATATCTCAAAAATTATAGTGGATGTGAATGAAAGCTAGAAAATCC
Source organism: Pinus albicaulis (assembly GCA_034641835.2). Lineage (NCBI taxonomy): Eukaryota > Viridiplantae > Streptophyta > Pinopsida > Pinales > Pinaceae > Pinus > Pinus albicaulis. The sequence goes on along the minus strand of CM076583.1, from coordinate 403,697,187 downwards.
AAGAGAGTGTTTTTCATCTTCAACCATTTTAGTATCACATAGGTTGACAAACTATTTCATCCCATGGCATTTTGGGAATCTACCAATGCCTAGTTTCACTTTGAATCTCATGAGGATTACTTCTTATCTTAGCAATGTTAATTTTATTCTTGACACTAGTCAAGATAGATAGATAATTCTAGTTTTCAAGATTGGGGTTGATCACCTCCTTATAATATCTTAATTTCATTTTTCCCTCTAACTATTTATCACCGCACAAATTATCCTTAAATCTGGAATTAATAATATTTATAATATTATATTTATTCTTGTTTGAGCTACAGGTGGGGGTTTACTGAAGAGGCTATTGATTGCCACACTTAAGAGACCTAGAGAGAGTGTCCTTTTCGTTGGTCTAATTACCTCTTGTTCCTAGCTAGAGTTAGAAGCAATTTAAGGAACCATTTTGGCATCCATGTTGAACAACTTATTCTTATACATGAGATACCATGTTATAGCCATGCTTTCAATGGGGGAAAGGCTAGCTTTAATTAAGAATATAGGGTAGAGAGTATCTCCTTTAATCTTGAGGTCGTAGGTTTTAAATTATTTTTGGATCTCCTCAATATTCCTCGACAAATATTTAGAGATACTCCAACCCCAAAACTCACATACACATAAAATAACAATGGCGACAAGAGTCTCAAAGAGGACATCTTTTATTTACAAATCCAACGATCTGTTGACTCACCATTGATTTCAAGTCCATAGTAAACTTTCCATAATCCATTTATCCTTTTCTCAATGTTATAATTCCAATTGAGTTGATGATGGATGTTGATTCCGGGATAATTGTATGGAGGAACTTTCTCCATGTAGTTATTGTCATAAATGAAATTATCATAGGTGAAATTTTTGGATTTAATTATCATGACTTTTGTCTTGTAGACATTGAAAATCATATTGGAGCAGAAATCTTAGAGGATTATTAGTTTCTTGTTGAGATCATCATTGATCGTTTCCAAAAGAAAAATATCGTCATCATAAAGGAGAAGATTTATGACCATACCATTAAGCGTGGGGCAATCACACCATGTATCTTCTAAACACTCTTCTAGTTTATCAATGTATATGCCAAAAAGGGTAGGGGATAAGGGACACTCTCACTTGACTCTGATATTACATTTAATTTGTTATAACCAACCCTCGATGGTCCTAAGTTTCACAATAACATTATTATAGCCTAGTCACAACAACCCTAAACTCGAGAGGAACCAATATCTCTTCTAGCCTCTTCCATAACTTTTCCCTAGGAATAATGTCAAAAACTCTTCTAAAGCCAAAAAAAAGAAAAAAAGATCAATTTTATTATTGCGGCATTCCTTTGCAATGATCATAAGGGTAACAAGATGGTCCATAGTTGAGTGATGTCTCCTAAACCCAACTTTCCCTTTAGCCCTTTACCATGGATTTCAAGCCAAAGGACAATCTTCTTTTCCAAAACAAGTTCATAAAAGTTGGCTAAAATGTGGCTAATCATAATGGTCCTATAATTAGAGGGAATATTTTTATCCTCGCTTTTAAAGATAAGGCACAAAAAGGATTCATGTCGAAGGATTAGGGAAGCCTTCCTTCATTTCTAAATTGAGGAGCTTATGTATGTGAGGGATGAGGACATACCCTCCCATTTTAAAAATTTCTGCTTGGTAGCTTTCAATATCCTTAGCTTTCTCATTAGTGAGTTTCTTAGCCCCAAACTTGATGTCTTCCAAAGGAAATATATCCTTCTCTATATGAGTGTTCAAAATGGCTCCCATGGCATCACATCATTCATAAAGATTTTTAAGGTAGATATCCCATTTCTTTAAAAGAATCAAATTATTTTCTTTCATTTTAAGAATTAATTTTTTTTGCCAAAAATTTCTAGGATCAACATTAGAAAGGTGAAGTAGATGTTATTTCTTCCTATTTATATAGTATCTTTTATTCCTATTAATAAGATCTTTGTGAATATTTATTTTATCATGTTTTACAATTTCATTAGGAGTCTCCCTAATCACTTCCGTAGCAATTTTACAATCATTGTCGTACCAAGGGTTGGTTGCTATTTTATTCCATTTATAGGAAATCTTGGTAGAGAACATGCTAATGGTAATGGAAAGGGTTGTAGTAAAATTGTAATCAAGGTGTTCAATGTTATAATTATAATTTAATAGGTGTAAATTCCTATTTAAATCCCCATTGTACTTTTGTCAAAATGTAGGTGCTTATGACTTACATTTATCTTGCATGCATGTCAAAGTTTAGAATTAAGGTCAAAGGTCTATGAAATCAAGTTTATGGTCATTTAAGAAGTCAAAATTTACCTTATGGTTGAAAAAAGAGATGAGATATCACATAACCTTCAAAGCTATTAGGGTCAAAGCAGGCTCATGGTCATTTAAGAAGTTAAAATTTACAATATGGTTGAAAAAAGAGAGGAGATATCACATATTCCATGAGGCTACTACCAAGTCCATGAATACAAGTCATTTGGATGGAGTTTGACCATTTGTTAATGGCATTACAAATTATAAGGTCTTGGGAACTACATATGGATACTAAATAAATTCTCCATCAGTTCTTCAAAATTTCTTTCAAAACTACTAGCTAAACCAAAGTTCACATCTAACCATAAAATTTAGAGTGGGAATCATTACTTAGAAGAATAGTTTAGTTAGTAACTATTTGAATATTGAAATGTCCTAACAAAAAAATACTATAAGAAATAATTTATGTAGTCGTAGTCTTAAAAAACCCACAGAATGACTCTAAAATTCAGGGAAGATCGAATTTTTTTCACGACTATTTTGTTGGGTTGTTAGACAACTCCATATATATATATATATATATATATATATATATATATATATATATAACGGGTAGTCTAAATTCCAGCAAGATTATGAAAAATTCCAGCAGAAATTTTTGAAAATTTGGGTTACTAGTGTCAAACTTTAGGTTTTTCGGTGCCTTATATATATAACGGGTAGTCTAAGTTCCAGCGAGATTATGAAAAATTCCGGCAGAAATTTTTGAAAATTTGGGTTACTAGTGTCAAACTTCAGGTTTTCGAGTGCTTTATATATATAACAGGTAGTCTAAATTCCAATAAGATTATGAAAAATTCTGTGATGGTGCTTAATCCATTTCCACCATAAAAACACAATTCAAACACTTAACTACCTGATTTTTTGAACTTCTTTTGCCAGATTTAATGATCAAACCTATTTTATTACATCTATAAACAACTCCTAAAATTAGTATTTTTCAACAGCCATTTTTTTGGATTCTAAAACATAATCAAGTTAATTTCTAATAAGAAATTTATATTTTAACCTCCAAATAAAATAAAATAAAGTAAAGGTATTACACCTTCCTCTGCCCATGGAATCTTGCATTGAATATGATGACGCTAGGCACAGGGCATCCCGCATTAAAAAGTAATACCACTCACTTTATTTTCCACTTCGAATCCACCTATTATTGCACCTACCAACAACATTATTGAATCCACCTAACATTCACTTAAAAAAAGAGTTAATTGAATCCACCTACCATTCCATCTACAAAACAATTAATTGAAGCAGAGAGAAACAGCCGTCCATCTTCTTTCAAGGTTGACTGTCATGTCCATAAATAACATGTTTATGAACAATCTATTGAAATTCATTTGAAGCAGAGAGAAACAGCCGTCCATCTTCTTTCAAGGTTGCCTGTCATGTCCAGTACCTTTGGTTAATATTTGTGCCTTGTTGCTCCCATATCTGTTTCTATTATTGTGCAATGACAGAACTGCAAGCATCCACTCATCCCAGGGTTTATAGGTCCGCTCCCTCCACGTCCAGCGCCTCCGCTAGCACTGATATCTGTTACAACATATTCATCAATCACAGGGGCCCTGATGTCAAAAACACCTTCGCTAGCCATCTTTATCATCGCTTTCTTTCGCATGGATTGCAACCTTTCCTCGACAGGGAGGAACTGCAGGCAGGAGATTACTTAACCCCACAGATTGAAGGCGCCATCAGAACCGCTTCTGTCCATATCACTATTTTCTCCCCCAGATACGCGGAATCAAAATGGTGCCTGGATGAGCTTCTACTTATATTGAAGTCTGGGGTGACTATTATTCCAGTCTTTTATAATGTGAGGCCTTCGGAGCTTCGATGGAAAGGACGGTATACTGAAGCCCTAAATAATCATGAACAGAAAGGCAGATACGATCCCCAGACAATTGAGAATTGGAGAAAAGCCCTTTCCGAAGTCTCCAACTTAATTGGTTTCGAGCTCGATGCCTTTAACGGGTTGGAACTCAAACTCTCTGTTATCAATATACTAACTCTCTTTTATGGTATCTGCTCTATTGACATGCACTTACTGTTTTTCTTGTCTTACTGTGATGATCCAGTGATGAGGGGAAGCTGTGTGAAAGCGTCGTCGGATGCGCGCTGAAAAAGTGCAGTACTAAAACAGCGTTACATGTGGCCACATATCCCACTGGTCTACAAGAAAAGGTAGAAGAGTTTGAAAAGATAGTGTCATTGCAGCAGCAGAGTGGGAAGGCTCAGGTCTTGGGGATTGTGGGCTTAGGTGGAGTTGGGAAGACAACACTAGCCAAAGAATTCTTCAATAGGAAGAGTTTCGAGTTTAGGAAATCCTGCTTCTTATTTGATGTTAGGGAGATTGCAGGTAGAAATTCTTTAAATTTCTTGCAGAGCAAACTACTCAAGGGTTTGACTCATGTGGATTTGCAGTTAGATACCGTTAACGAAGGCTTAGAAAGGCTCAGAACGTCTCTGTCATTTTCTAGCGCTCTAATAGTTTTAGATGATGTAGATGATGTTGCTCAGCTAGATGCGTTTTTGCCATTAAAGGATGTTCTTCATCCCGATAGCGTAATTTTGATAACATCTAGGAACAGGGATGTCCTCACAAGCTCAGGCATTGCAGAGCTGTCAATCTATAAGTTAACTTGCCTTAATCTACAACACTCCCGACAACTTTTCTGCTCACATGCCTTCTGCCAGCCCTATCCACCGCCAGAATTCCACTTTCTTGTAGATGAGTTTTTAAGTGTTTGCAATGGATTACCTCTATCTTTAAAAGTGTTTGGGGCCCTTCTTTGTGGAAATAATAACAAATCTTACTGGGAAGACCAATTGTTCAAACTTAGACAAATAAGGCTTCCAAACGAAATTCTTAAATGTCTTCAAATTAGTTATGATGCATTGAATGGAGAGGAACGGCAAATATTTTTAGACATTGCTTGTTACTTCATTGGAGAGGACAGAGATAAGGCAATAAGAATATGGGACGGCTCAGGCTACAAGGGCTCGGAGGGGCTTCTAAATCTGCAGAACAAGTGCCTTGTTAATGTGGATAGGGACAATAAAATAGAAATGCATGACCACGTTAGGGATTTGGGACGACATATTGCAGATCAGGAAATGCCTCGTCGACTTTGGCGGCGAACCAGCGACTTTGAGGCTTTGTCGCAGCAATCACGTGTAAGTGCCTCAATCCTACAAGCCTTGGTATCCATATCAACGATTTTCATGTTTTCTTTACTCAACAGCATCAAAATGAGAAGCTTGGTTGCTATGTTTTATTTGTTTGTTGTTTGTTTCTAAATTATAAACAGGGAATGACCTGGGTGCGAGGGATCAGGACGGTTGATAACGTCCTTGTTTGCTCTGAGGGAAGCACGATTCGTGGCATCATTACTAGGTTCAAAAGTTGGAGCATCGACGTGTTGAGGAAGTTCCAAATTGGCGAAACTAAATATGGGTTTCTACGAAGCTTATTGAGTATGGTTAAGTCACAAAATTTGATATGGCTAAGCTTGAATGACTGTCCCGACTCTTACCTGCCTTCGTGGATTCCAGTAAAGAATTTAAGGGTTTTAGATGTGAAGGGAAACAAATTTCTGTGGCGAGAAAAATCTCAGGTCAAAGCTAAGACTGGTCCCGTGTTTATTCTTTTCGTTTTCAATTTTTCCTGCTGTAGGTTATTGCTGCTGTTGTACCACCACTGGAGTCTATAACACATTTGAAGGATTTTATAGATCTAGAATTTATGATATCTTATCTTTCTTTCTTATAGTGGAAAGATAAAACATTGCCTTGCAGGTACCTCTGGAGTTGCGGGAGTTAAATATTTATGCTCCTCTTTTAAAGTTTCCCAAGACCATTGGGCAACTGAAGCATATCGAAAGGATTACGGTGGATTGTCCTGGAATGAATCTAGAAGCTTTGCCACGGGAATTTTGTGATCTGCGCTCGCTCAAATACCTACAGCTAAGCCGCCAATATTGTATGGAGCGGCTCCCTGCTTCTTTCGGGCACTTAACAAATCTGCAGCACCTCGATCTGTCAGACTTGATAGTTTTGTCTAGGCTTCCAAATAGCTTCGGCAATTTAATTCGGCTTAAATATCTGAATTTGCGAAATTGCATCAATTTGACCATGTCGCATGAAACATTTGCATATATCAGCACGCTGGAGTATTTGAATCTTTCAAACTGCCAGAGCATCAAAGAATTGCCTTTTCAAGTGGTACAACAACGATGGATGGAAGAGATCCATTTGTTCCGTATGTTCCATCTGAAAGAATTGCCCGAGGATATTGGAAACCTAAAGAATTTGGAACTTCTACATGTAGGGAGCCCTTTGTTGGAAAGGCTGCCACGTTCACTTGGTCAGTTAAGCAGTCTGAGGCAACTGCGTCTAGAAGGTTGTGAAAAATTGAAGTGTTTGCCCGATTCCTTGGGGATGTTGGCTCAATTGTCAACTATGACTCTGCGATTATGTGGAATCCACACCCTACCACAAGAAATACTGAAGATGAACAATATGGTAAAGTTAAGCCTACTTTGGTGTCCGTTACGCAAGTTGCCCTGGCAAGAACTGGTTGAAGGAGAACGAGAGACTTTATCAGATCCGACAGGGCGAAGAAGGATGAGTGAATTGGATCTTTCCATTTACAGTGCTCAGCATCAACCATGCATGTACCGATTGGAATATTTAGAAATACTCCGGACAGAAATAACTGAGATATGGTTTCCCCAAGGCGTTTGCCCCAACCTCAAGCATCTAGACATCCGAGACTGCAAGAAACTGGTGAAGGTTGGAGGACTGCCACATCAACTAAAAACAGTGAAATTGCTTGGTTGTGGAAAACTGGCGGAAATAGGCGGTCTTTGTAATCTTACAGAACTTCAAGAAATCAAGATCGAGGTCACTAATGAAGAGGATCTGATATCGTTGGAAGAGCTCAATGCGGTGTTGTGGAGAGGCAGAGCAGAAATCACGATTACAAGATGCCTTCCCCTCTATACTTGAGGAGCAGCTTAATTCAGATGCCTCTGATTCTGAATCTTCTTAGAGGAAATAGACAATCAATGCCAGGGAAATATCAATGTCCACGTGTCTTTCTATACTACCACAAGGATATACAGCCCTTAGTCGTTTTCAGCATTTTTAAGCGCTCAGGCTTTTCCACATGACAAGCCTTAAAGAAAAACAGGGTCCTTATTTACGCACCTAGTGACTTATCAATAGGAGCCACCCTCAGCTAGGCCTTCAACCAGGGTTTGGGAGTATGACCGCTGGAGTGCTGGCATTATCTTCATTGTACAAGTGGTTCTATATGCTGGAGCATCCAAAAGTCGCCCATGCTCCAGTATTCATCGAGGGTTTCGAAGGGGATTTCATTTAACTGACTTCCAAATCAGGGGATGCATTTGAGCAGTGGAGTCTCAGTACCCCAGACATTCTCTGTTAGCCGTTGGCTGTTGTAGGCATTAATATATCGGCATCTCAAAATGGTCAGTTGAAACATATATTGCTCTGTGAAATGGAATATTTCCTAAGAGTACTCATTTTGTCATCACAATTTTATGTCGATTTTGCAAATGGCTGTTCTTATTATTTAGTGAAATTTTGTTCGGATGTTTATTTGTTGAAAATGAAAAATTTGAGGTGAAATCTTGATATGTGTTATTTAAACTGGTTTTTTTAATTATATATAGATTCAGCACAGTGAAATTGAAGTGAAATTTTAATTTGTGTTATTTAAACTGACTTTTTTAATATATATGGATTCGGCACTTTGAAAAAGCTTAAGACACTTCAATCGTAGGGAATTATCCATCAAACTTATGACTTCAAAATTTTTAAAAATATCAACTAAAAAATATTCCAAAAATCTCACTAAAAACAACTAGCTTTACATTGCACATGGATTTCTTACAAATGGATTTCTGCAACGTGAAAGCTACCCCTCATTGCAGAGAAATATTCGGCCTCCCGTGGAGTAAAATCCATGGACATGGAGACAGCAGGATTGGTGTTGCCGAATTCTTCTCTCATATTGACAAGTGAGTGCTTAGCATTTCTGTTTTTTAACAATTCTATCTGGATCTTGCAAATGTTCCTTCTTCCTTCGCTGAAACAGTTTCAGTGAATTTTATTTTTATAAACTGAAATCCGCACTTATTGACAAGTGAGTGAGTTACATTTATGTATTTTGAACCGATTAAATTTTGTAGTTTTGGAACATATATTATCTTCGCGAATAGAAGAGAGATGCTGGACAAACTGGTGGGGGAAGGGAGATGCTGGACATTCGGGTGGGGTAAAGCAGATGTCTTTGCTAAACAATTTGTATTTTGCAGCAATGTATTAAATTTGTATACGTTAGAATATATACTGGCCGTAATTTTTGTGTGAATATATATTGTTGGAAATTTGTAATTTTAATAAATTTCTAGAGAGTTGTCTACCGAGATGGAGGAATTGTCTGATTGGGTTAAAATTCGAGCCATCAAAAACCTCCAGGGCACCCAAAATATTAAAGTTTGATAGTTATAAGGTGGATTTACAAAAATCCCTGCCAGATTTTCTTAAAATCTTACCAGAATTTCCATGATTTTCAGAGAAAAAAACAATCTCGTTAAACTACTATTGTATTGGCAACCAACTTAATATTTCGGTGACGTCATGCTTTCTAAAATCAATGTATTTATCATTTTGAAAAACAATCATTTCAGCTATTTAAAATTCATGGAATCATTTCACCACCATTCTCATATGAATCCATGAGCTATGACCTCAATAGAGTCGGTGGTAAATTATGAATAATTTTGAAGATGTTTGCAACTTGATTTATTAATGGTATAATCAACATTACTACTAGTTACAGATCTTCAAAATGCTGGTTTGATGGAGTGAGCCGACTCGTATCTTATTCCCCTTGCAACATCAGAGCTTTTCATTACTCGCTCACTATTTTTCATGTTAGGGTAGTTATTCTCCAAACAAATCTCTCCCTTCACAAGTGACTCTTTTTAATCAATTTACCAAACACCCATAAAGGGTATTCATTTATGCATCACCATAGAGATGGTGGAAATTAATGATAATATGGCATAACATGATCCAGTAAAACTTTTAACTAGTGGATTTGGTTATTCGATGATCATAGCCGGTTATAAGTGGTAGAATCATGTGAAGATAAATGATTAATGGGAGAAACGAATATACTTTATAGACCAATCGAATATTGTAGTGAGTTTACTTTTTCCAATAATTTAAAATAAATTATTTATTTTGTAGAGGATTTAAAGATTTTGGATTATTTGTGAAAACAAATTTTTTGTGATTGTCATGATTGAAAAAATATATATATTTTTATAGAAATAATTACATTTCAATTATTTGTTGTCAATCTTTGGAACTTATTATTGGGGTTTATCATCAAGATAAGTATGAATTATGTTAATTCTAAAACATAGTTTTATTTATGAAATTTCATGTATTCAAGTTAATACTATGAATTTGAACAAATTATTATTCAAACAAATTAAAGAGGAAAAAAATCAACCTGTCCATGAATAAAGATATTCTTAGACATTTTGAATGTTCTCAAAATATAATTTCATATAACACATTATGCATTCTAACACAACACATTTTCACTTTGCCCCCTGAAAGAGAATTCATAATTTACATCGCAATTTTTTATTATTATAAAATAAACATACCAGGAAGGATATATAAATTTGATGGGTAGTTTTAATTGTAACTAGAGTCTCAAACTATCACTCGTTTTCATTCTAGTGAAGATAACCTTTTCAATTTTAGAAGTTTTTCATTCCCCTGGACTCATTAGGAGGACCATTTCCCTCTATGCTTCCCAGCCCCCCTTCAATAGGACCCCCTCTAAACTTTTCCTGGGGCTCTCAGCTTCTCTCAGTCTCTTGAAGCCCTCACCTCCTGTGGCCCCTTCCAAGGTAGGATTTCTGAGTTTTTTCTCCTACTCCCATTTGCTAACTCATTGGGGGGTTTGCAGATTCCCGAGGTCCCTCTGCCTTCCTCCTTTGCTTTTCGGCTTGTGGGATATATGCTTTTCCTGGTCTTTCTTCTCCTTTTTATCCTTAGGAACCCTCTTCAATGGTCCCCTCAACCCCCAATGTTTCTTCCCCGTCCTCTCAAGACCTAAGCTCTATTACTCATGCAGACCTCTAGATAATCAAATTGGGCTCGCCCCCTCCCTCAAACTCTGTCCCTACCAATTCTCAATCTTGTAAGACCGAAGGAGGCCTAAAGAGGAAGTCAAATTCTTGCTTAAAAGAATTAAATGGAAAATAAACCATGGTTTTGGGAGATGATGTCCAAATCCATCAGGTGATGCATATAGGTGAACACTCTTTGGTTGGTCGAGAAAGAGGATGCAACTTTACCCAAAAAACCCTTGAAGAATGGATTAACATAGAATGGACAACCCTTAATTTTTTTTTGGGTTGTGCACTCTTTGGTTAAAGGATGGTTCACACTGATTTTTCTAAACAAGGAGGAGGCCTCATGGGTCCTCTATAAAATTTGGCATATTGATTCAACTCCCCTCCTCAAACGTTAGAATCCTCTTTTCAAACCAAACAAGGAGAGGATGGATAAAATCCCCATTTCGTTTCACTTTCCCAACCTCCCTATGAAGTTTTGGATGTGAGGTGCCCTCTCCACAATTGGCAACAATTTGGGTGAGTTCCTTGAAGTCGACATGTCATTTCTAGAATCTAGGGAACCAAAAGTCGCTAGAGTTATGGTCCTTCTGGACATTTGTGGTGGACTCTGGAGTGAAACAAAGATTATTCACATGGGAGTGTCGCACACCCAAAGCTTGGACTATGAAGGAATACCCTTAAAGTGTAGATGATGTCACAAACATGGTCACAATGTGCTTCAATGTCAACTTCCTGATCCAGGTGGATATCGGTGGCCACACACCTATTCAATTCGCACCCACACCATCAATTCTTTCAGCCTTTCACTTGCAGCGCAACTTACTATTTCTAGCAGGTTTTCGGGTCCTACACTCTCGAAGTCGTTTTGGGGCCTTAATGATCCAAGTGGATATTGGTGGCCATCCACCTATTCAATTTGAACCCCCACCATCAGTTCTTTCAATTTTTCAGTTTCAACACAACTTACTATTTATAGCAATTTTTCGGGTCCTAAACTTCCGGAGTTGTTTTGAGGCCCTAAACTACGTTTTTTGGGGAAACCGGGAGCAACATGGGTCATTGACCAATGTTTCTTACTCAAAAAGTTGTAGTTCTTGGATAAAACTTTCTAATGAGCTATTGAGCGCATAAAACGGAGATCAGATACCAAAGTTACGTCCCTGGGAAGTTGAAACACCAATTTACCCAAATACAACCTATAGTTTTGGCGCTTCATCTCCTAGGGTTAGGTTTTTGGATGTTTCGGGTTTTACATTGTTTCTTAATAATAAATAGGCCTTTGAGCCACATTGTAACATAGTGGAGGGGCCTCTAGCCATCACATCTCTTCTCAGAGACACGCTACTAGTGCCCTCGCCCGCTCATTTCCATGATGTCTGTAATAGGCCTCCGAGCCTCAATGTAACACAATTCAGTGGCCTGTAGCCACCGCATCTCTTCTCAGGGATAAGCCTACCAGCGCCCTAGCTGTTCATTTCTATCAAAGCATATTTCATTCATTTGATTTTAATAAAATGAAACATTATTTCCGCTGCATCTCTGTGTTTATGGTTATATGTGTATTATGTTGCGTTCCTGCATAAATCTGGATCAGTGGTATCAGAGCGGGTCTGCTCTTTTTCTGTTTTTGTTTGCATGTCCCCAACGCGGTCAGGGTATAAGGAGTTCGGGCTTGATCCAGTTGAACCGTTGCAAGATCAGTGTCGCGAACCTCGATGACCTCCTATGGCGGAAGGAAAGAAAGACGAGGGAGCAGGAGATCCTATAAAAATCTTGCTCACGGAGGCCCTTGAGAAACAGAGGAATGCGATGATGTATAACTTTGCCCAGATTCTTCAACGGCTGCCCATTGGCGGCACATCTACATCCAACACGTCTGCTAACAAGTCTGTGACATCTTGGATAAATCCAATACCAAGTTCAGCAGAATCACTTCTCATGGAGGAACTTAACGCAATGGGGACCATTGCTTCCTAAGGAGGGATGAATGATCCAGGTGGATATCGGTGGCCACCCACCAATCCAATTTGGATTTGCACCATCAATTATTTCAGGCTTTCACTTGCAGTGCAACTTACTATTTTTAGCAGGTTTTCGGGTCCTACACTCCCGGAGCCGTTTTGGGGCCTTAATGATCGAGGTGGATATTGGTGTCCACCCACCTATTCCATTTGAACCCCCAAAATCAATTCTTTCAATTTTTTAGTTTCAACACAAATTACTATTTATATTAGTTTTTCGGATCCTGGACTTCCGGAGCCATTTTGAGGCCCTAAACGATGTTTTTTGGGGAAACTGGGAGCTATTAAGTCCTTAGATAGATCTTTTTGAAGAGGCAAAACTTGTAGTCCTCAGAAAGATATTTCTAACGAGCTATTGAGCGTGCCAAACGGAGATCACATGCCAAAGTTATGTCCCCAGGAAGTTGAACCACCAATTTACCCAAACAGGACCCACAATTTTGGCGCTTCATCTCCTAGGGTTAGGTTTTTGGATGTTTCGGGTTTTACATTGTTTATTAACAATAAATAGGCCTTCAAGCCTTATTGTAACACAGTGGAGGGATATCTCTTCTTAGAGATACGCTACCAGTGCCCTCGCTCACTCATTTCCATGATATATGTAATAGGCCTCTGAGCCTCAATGTAACACAGTTCAACGACCTGTAGCTGCCACATCGCTTCTTAGAGATAAGCCTACTAGTGCCTTAGCTATTCATTTCTATCAAAGCATATTTTAGTCGTTTGATTTTAATAAAATGAAACATTATTTCTGCTGCATCTCTATGTTTATGGTTATATGTGTATTCTGTTGCGTTCCTGCATAAATCCGGATCAGTGGTATCAGAGTGGGTCTTCACTTTCTCTGTTTTTCATTGCATATCCCCAACGCGGTCAGGGTATAAGGAGTTCAGGTTCGATCCAGTTGAATTGTTGCAAGATCAACCTCGCAGACCCCGATGACCTCCCATGGCGAAAGGAAAGAAAGACGAGGGAGCAGGAGATCCTATCAAAATCTTGTTCAAGGAGGCCCTCTAGAAACAGCGGAACGCGATGATGGATAAATTTGCCCAGATCCTTCAATGGCTGCCCTTCGGCGACACATCTACATCCAGCACGTTCGCTAACAGGTCTGCGACATCCTGGACAACTCCAATACCAAGTTCAGCATAATCGCCTCTCATGGAGGAACTTAATGTAATGGGGACCATTGCTTCCGAAGGAGAAATGAATGATCCAAGTGGAAATCGGTGGCCACCCACTTATTCAATTTGGACCCGCACCATCAATTTTTTCAGCCTTTCACTTGCAGCACAACTTACTATTTTTAGCAGATTTTCGGGTCCTACATTCTTGGAGCCATTTTGGGGCCTTAATTATCCATGTGGATATTGTTAGCCACCCACCTATTCCATTTGAACCCCCATCTTCAGTTCTTTCAATTGTTCAATTTTAGCACAACTTACTATTTATAGCAGTTTTTTGGGTCGTGAACTTCCAGAGCCGTTTTAAGGCCCTAAACGACGTTTTTTGGGGAAACCAAGAGCAACATGGGTCTCAATCGATGTTTCTCACTCAAAATTTGTAGTCCTCGGATAGATCTTTCTAATGAGCTATTGAGCTCGTCAAACATAGATCAGATGCCAAAGTTACGTCCCCCGGAAGTTGAAACACCAATTTACCCAAACGGGACCCACAATTTTGGCGCTTCATCTCCTAGGGTTATATTTTTGGACTTTTCGGGTTTTACATTATTTCTTAACAATGAATAGGCCTGCGAGCCTCATTGTAACACAATGGAGGGGCTTGTAGCCGTCACATCTCTTCTTAGAGGTACACTACTAGTGCCCTCGCCTGCTCATTTCCATGATGTCTGTAATAGGCCTGCGAGCCTCAATGTAACACATTTCAGCGGCCTGTAGCCACCACATCTCTTCTTAGAGATAAGCCTACCAGCGCCCTAGCTGTTCATTTCTATCAAAGCATATTTTAGTCATTTTATTTTAATAAAATGAAACATTATTTCCGCTGCATCTTCGTGTTTATGGTTATATGTGTATTCTGTTGCGTTCTTGCATAAATGAAACATTATTTCTGCTGCATCTCCGTGTTTATGGTTATATGTGTATTCTGTTGCATTCTTGCATAAATTCGGAGCAATGGTATCAGAGCGGGTCTACTCTTTATTTTTATTTTTTTGCATGTCCCCAACGTGGTCAGGGTATAAGGAGTTCGAGCTCGATCCAGTTGAACCATTGCAAGATCAGCCTCACAAACCCTAACGACCTCCCATGGCAGAAGGAAAGAAAGACGAGGGAGCAGGAGATCCTATCAAAATCTTGTTCAATAAGGCCCTCGAGAAACACAGGGACGCGATGATGGATAACTTTGCCAAGATCCTTCAACGACTGCCCTCCGACGACACATCTACATCCAGAAAGTCCGCTAACAGGTCGACGACATCCTGGACAAATCCAATACCAAGTTCAGTAGAATTGCCTCTCATGGAGGAACTTAACGCAATGGGAAACATTGCTTCTTAAGGAAGGACGAATGATCCAGGTGGATATCAGTAGCCACCCACCTATTCAATTTCGACCTACACCATCAATTCTTTCAGCAATTCACTTGCAACGCAGCTTACTATTTTTAGCAGGTTTTCAGGTCCTACACTCCCGGAGCCGTTTCGGTGCCTTAACGATCCAGGTGGATATTAGTGGCCACCCACATATTCCATTTGAACCCCCACCATCAGTTCTTTCAATTGTTCAGTTTCAACACAACTTACTATTTATACCAGTTTTTCGGGTCTTGAACTTCTGGAGCCATTTTGAGGCCCTAAACGACGTTTTCTGGGAAAACCGGGAGCAACATTAAGCATCCGATTTCAAAAGTTGTAGTTCTCGGATAGATCTTTCTAACGAGATATTGAGCGCGTCAAACAGAAATCGGATGCCAAAGTTACATCCCCGGGAAGTTGAAACACCAATTTACCCAAACGGGGCCCACAGTTTTGGCGCTTCATCTCCTAGGGTTAGATTTTTAGACATTTCAAGTTTTACATTGTTTATTAACAATAAATAGGCCTTCGAGCCTCATTGTAACATAGTGGAGGGGCATATAGCCATCACATCTCTTCTCAGAGATACGCTACTAGTGCCCTCACCCGCTCATTTCCATGATGTCTGTAACAGGCCTCCAAGCCTCAATGTAACACAATTCAGCGACCTGTATCCTCCACATCTCTTCTTAGAGATAAGCCTACCAGTTCCCTAGCTGTTCATTTCTATAAAATCATTTTTCAGTCATTTGATTTTAATAAAATGAAATATTATTTCTGCTGCATCTCTGTTTTTTTTTTTTTTTAATATCTTTTCTGAATTGGACTAATTCTATTAATTTGAAATATGGTAGAAGATGATACAATCAAGAGAGACAAAAAACCGGCAACCGGAAATGATAGGACTATCAACCTCGGTTCCGGATAAGGAGTGAAACAAGCAAGAAGCTACAACAAATGACATGAAGAAAAAAGACAGACTTCTACCCAGAATGGGCAGAAGCCTAAACACGAAGCTTTTTCCCTTTCCTTTTTTTGACTTCGACCCAACCATCCTGGGGTGAATGAGCAATAACAACTTGAAGCTTGGGGTTCTCCATAGGGGGGCCCTCCTTTTCTGAATCAGAGGAGGAGGTCATATGGACGCGTTTCTGGGCGATGGCTGTATCGGAGGAATGCGCCGGACCATCGATGGAAGGGACCATGGAATGAGGGGCATGATCCAATTCAGCATCGCTACCGTCATCTTCAGAGATAGAGGATTCAGAATCCACGATTGGAGGTGGAGAGCATGGAGCCCATCGTTTGGAATTGGGCTTGGAGAGGTTATCCTTTTTCTTTTTTGCTGGGAGAGATGGGTAGGTGTTCTGCAGATGCCCAAATTGGTGGCAATGTCGGCAACATAATGCACTATTTTCATAATCCAGTGTCTAGGTCCAGACAAAGTCGTTTATCTTGAGATTGATTTGGTCTGGAAGTCCTTTGCTTAAATCTAACTCCGCACATATTCTGGCATATGTGTAGAGACCTTTATTTTCCTGCCAGTAATCTCCCATAATGAAACTGCCCAAGGTGTTGCCTATAGCTTTATAGACTGCAGTATGCCATAAGTGGGCAGGTAAGTTTGGGACCCTGATCCATACAGGTGTCCTGGTAATGACTGCAGTTGCTGGATCAAAATCTGGGAACCAAGGAGTCAAGAAGAGCCCTGCAGTTCCAATGAACCAAGGGCCTTCTTCTAAAGCATTTTTATAATGCTTACTGTCATCAAATAGAACAATGAAGTATCCTTTTGAACAGAAACTGATCCTGCAATGTTGAGTCCAGTTTGCATGGATCCATGCATAGAGATCCCGAGATCACGACCACAGTCCGTTAAATATGCAAATGATGGCTCTTTCTGCAAAATCTTGATGTTGGATTGCAAGACCTTCATGGGTGATTTCAACAGAGGGAACTTCCTCTATCTTGTCAACCAAAAAAGGCTTAGGTTTAAGGGCTTCCGGGGGTTTGGGGTTTTCAGGGTGAACTGCATCTTTGTAAGAGAAAGGAGCAGAGGATGACTGTCCCGCTGCACCTCCTCTCAAATGAAGGGTTAACACCAAAGAGCTGTTTCTGGTAATACTGTAAGTAGAGAGAGGAACAAGGTCTTCAAGTTGTTTACCTTGAAAGAGAAGTCTCTGAAGGCCTGAAGGGATCCCAATCCGCCGTTCTAAATCAAGTTTGAGATCCTGCACCAAATTTGAAGAACTGATCCATTGCAGGATGGTTCTGCCTGTAGGAGGAGAAATTTGGATCTGAAAGGAGTCAAAGAGGTGCCTAGACACAGTGCCAGGGCCCCTTGTGTGTCCAAGAGAAAATCTGCCATGGGGATGATAGGGAGGGGATTTTTCTTGTGAAAATAGCCGGTCACTTAAAAACAGAGACAAATCCATGTCCAGATTGGCCAGTCTTTGAGTATTGACCAAAGCTGGACGAAGAGCACATTCGCTGATGATGTGTACTGCCAACCTTGGTACCTCTGCAGGCATATCTGGTGATGTCGAGAAGCAGATACTCTGCTTGCTTTTGGTAGAGATGAGAACTGTGGGATCTTCAGGGTGGAGCTTGTTTGCATTGGGAGCTACTGTGAAGGCAGTGACTTTAAAGCCATCTGGAACATTTGCAAGGAATGCAGCCACCCAGACGGCGGGCCCATTTATGCCAAAGGAAGCCCTAAGCAGAGGCTTTCTAACCTGCCGTTTCAACTCTGCAACCCAGTCGAAGTGTATTGCCAGCATTGGTACCTCTGCGGGCAGATCTGGCAGGTTCGAGAGGCAGATCTGTTGCTGGCTTGCTGTTGAGGTGAGAGCTGTGGGATCTCCAGAACGGGTCTTATTTGCATTGTGAACAGCTGTGAAAGTGGCAGCGTCAAAGCATTCTGGATCCAATGCAGGGAATGTAGCCGCCCAGATGGCAGCATCATATAATCCGTGAAAAGCCCAGTGCAAAAGCTTGTAGTCCTACAGATTCAAGTCTACAATCTGGCTCTTTAGCGGAAGGCAGCTAGCTCTTGGAGAGGCTGAGCGGCGCAAACCAGAAAAGCCAAGCTGCACACTCTCGACCCTCCTTTCGCCATCGCTCCGTTTCTCTGGTGCATCTCTGTGTTTATGGTTATATGTGTATTCTATTGCGTTCCTGCATAAATCCGAATAAGTGGTATCAGAGCGGGTTTACTCTTTTTCTGTTTTTATTTGTATGTCCCTAATGCGGTCTGGGTATATGGAGTTCGGGCTCGATCCAGTTGAGCTGTTGCAAGATCAGCCTCACAAACCCCGACGAACTCCCGTGGCAGAAGGAAAGAAAGACGAGGGAGCAAGAGATCTTATCAAAATCTTGCTCAAGGAGGTCCTCCAGAAACAAAGGAATGCAATGATGGATAACTTTGCCCAGATACTTCAACGGCTACCCACTGATGACACATCTACATCTAGTACGTCCGCCAATAGGTCCGTGACATCCTGGGCAAATCCAATACCAAGTTCAGCAGAATCGCCTCTCATGGAGGAACTTAACGCAATGGGGACCATTTCTTCCTAAAGAGGGAGGAATGATCCAGGTGGAAATTGGTGGCCACCCACTATTAAATTTGGACCCACACCATCAATTCTTTTAGCCTTTCAATTGCAGCACAACTTACTATTTTTAGCAGGTTTTCGGGTCCTACAGTCCCAGAGCCGTTTTGGGGCCTTAACGATCCAGGTGGATATTGGTGGCCACCCACCTATTCCATTTGAACCCCCACCATTAGTTCTTTCAATTGTTCAGTTTCAGCACAACTTACTATTTATAACAGTTTTTCAGGTCCTGCACTTCCGGAGCCGTTTTGAGGCCCTAAACGACGTTTTTTGGGGAAACCGGGAGCAAAATTTGTAGTCCTTGTATAGATCTTTCTAACAAGCTATTGAGCACGTCAAACAGAGATTGAATGACAAAGTTATGTCCCTGGGAAGTTGAAACACCAATTTACCCAAACGAGACCCACAGTTTTGGCACTTCATCTCCTAGGGTTAGATTTTTGGACGTTTCGGGTTTACATTGTTTCTTAACAATAAATAGGTCTTCGAGCCTCATTGTAACACAATGGAGGGGCTTGTAGCCATCACATATCTTCTTAGAGATATGCTACTAGTGCCCTTGCCCGCTCATTTCCATGATGTCTATAATAGGCCTCTGAGCCTCAATGTAACACAATTCAGCGGCCTGTAGCCGCCACATCTCTTCTTAGAGATAAGCCTACCAACGCCCTAGCTGTTCATTTCTATCAAAGCATATTTCAGTCATTTGATTTTAATAAAATGAAACATTATTTCCGCTGCATCTTTGTGTTTATGGTTATATGTGTATTATGTTGCGTTCCTGCATAAATCCGAATCAGTGGTATCAGAGCGGGTATGCTCTTTCTTTGTTTCTCTTTGCATGTCCCCAACGCAAGGAGTTCAGGCTCGATCCAGTTGAACCGTGTTAAGATCAACCTCGCAAACCCCAACGACCTCCCATGGCAGAAGGAAAGAAAGACGAGGGAGCAGGAGATCCTATCAAAATCTTTCTCAAGGATGCCCTCGAGAAATAGAGGAACGCAATGATGGATAACTTTGCCCAGATCCTTCGACGACTGCCCACTAGTAGCACATCTACATCTTGCATGTCCACTAACAGGTCTGCGACATCCTGGACAAATCTAATACCATGTTCAGCATAATCGCCTCTCATGGAGGAACTTCACTCGATGGGGACCATTGCCTCCTAAGGAGGGAGGAATGATCCAGGTGGATATTGGTGGCCACCCACCTATTCAATTTGGACCCGCATCATCAATTATTTTAGCCTTTCACTTGTAGCGCAACTTACTATTTTTAGCAGGTTTTCAGGTCCTACACTCGCAGAGCCGTTTTGGTGCCTTAATGATCCAAGTGGATATTGGTCACCACCCATCTATTCCATTTGAACCCCCACTATTAGTGCTTTCAATTGTTCAGTTTCAACACAACTTACTATTTATAGCAGTTTTTCGGGTCGTGAACTTCTGGAGCCATTTTGAGGCCCTAAACGACGTTTTTTGGGGAAACCAAGAGTAACACGGGTCACAAACCAATGTTTCTCACTCAAAAGTTGTAGTCCTCGGATAGATATTTCTAACGAGCTATTGAGCGCGTCAAACAGAGATCAGATGCCAAAGTTACCTCTCAGGGAAGTTAAAACACCAATTTACCCAAACAGGACCCACAGTCTTGGCGCTTCATCTCCTAGGGTTAGATTTTTGTACGTTTTGGGTTTTACATTGTTTCTTAACAATAAATAGGCGTTTGAGCCTCATTGTAACATAGTGGAGGGGCCTGTAGCCATCACATCTCTTCTCAGAGATACGCTACCAGTGCCCTTGCCCATTCATTTTCATGATGTCTGTAATACGCCTCCGAGCCTTAAAGTAACACAGTTCAACGACCTGTAGCCGCCACATCTCTTCTTAGAGATAAGCCTACCAACACCCTAGCTGTTCATTTCTATCAAAGCATATTTTAGTCATTTTATTTTAATAAAATGAAACATTATTTCCACTGCATATTTGTGTTTATGGTTATATGTGTATTCTGTTGCATTCTTGCATAAATCTGGATCACTGGTATTAGAGTGGGTTTTCTCTTTCTCTGTTTTTCTTTGCATGTTCCCAATGAGGTCAGGGTATAAGGAGTTCGGGGTTGATCCAGTTGAGCTATTGCAAGATCAGCCTCGCAAACTCCGACGAATTCCCATGGAGGAAGGAAAGAAAGACGAGGGAGCAGGAGATCCTATCAAAATATTGCTCAAGGAGACCCTCGAGAAATAGAGGAATGCGATGATTGCTAACTTTTCTCAGATCCTTCAACAGCTGCCTACCGGTGGCACATCTACATCCAGCACGTCTGACAATAGGTCCGCGACATCTTGGACAAATCCAATACCAAGTTCGGCAGAATCGCCTCTCATGGAGGAACTTAACGCAATGGGTACCATTTCTTCCTAAGGAGGGAGGAATGATCCAGGTGGATATCGGTGGCCACACACCTATTCAATTTGGACCCACACCATCAATTCTTTTAGCCTTTCACTTGCATCACAACTTACTATTTTTAGCAGGTTTTTGGGTCCTACACTCTTAGAGCCGTTTTGGGGCCTTAATGATCCAGGTGGATATTGGTGGCCACCCACCTATTCCATTTGAACCCCCACCATCAGTTATTTCAATTGTTTAGTTTCAACACAACTTACTATTTATAGCAGTTTCGAGTCCTGAACTTCTGGAGCTGTTTTGTGGCCCTGAACGACGTTTTTTGGGGAAACTGGGAGCAACATGGGACATAAATCAATGTTTCTCACTCAAAAGTTGTAGTCCTTGAATAGATATTTCAAATGAGCTATTGAGCGTGTCAAACGGAGATCGGATGCCAAAGTTACGTCATCGGGAAGTTGAAACACCAATTTACCCAAACGGGACCCATAGTTTTGGCGCTTCATCTCCTAGTGTTAGGTTTTTGGACGTTTTGGGTTTTACATTGTTTCTTAACAATAAATAGGCCTTCGAGCCTCACTGTAACACAGTGGAGGGGCTTGTAGCCATCACATCTCTTCTTAGAGATACGTTACCAGTGCCCTCGCCCGCTCATTTCCATGATGTCTGTAATAGGCCTTCGAGGCTCAATTTAACACAGTTCAACGCCCTATAGCCACCACATCTCTTCTTAGAGATAAGCCTACCAACGCCCCAGCTGTTCATTTCTATCAAAGCATATTTTAGTCATTTGACTTTAATAAAATGATACATTATTTCCGCTGCATCTCTGTGTTTATGGTTATATTTGTATTATGTTGCATTCCTACATAAATTTGGATCACTTCCATTCAAAGGGAAACAAAGAAAAAAAAGGGTTCATGCCTCTTCACAAAGTGGACCTAATATTTTGGCTGAAGAAAATAGGGGGAACTCCTCTTTACCAAAAAAGGACAAAGAAGTAGGCTTGATGGACACTCCTTCATCCCCTTCTAAGGGCACCCCCACAGAGGCAGTATTTTTGGGACATAAAGCCAAGTCTAAGCACTCTCCTCCATGGCAGGCCTAAGTATTTCCTTCACCGATATCGTCCCCTAACTCAAGTACTCCTTTCCTTCCTATACTCTCTTCTTTTCTGGTCAATAATATTAATTTTTTGGGTTTGAATTCTCTTGCCCCAGGGGTCATCTATGGTTATGACATATGTTGGAACTCCTCCCCTTTGTTCGATTCTTAGTTATGCTAATTTCCTGCTCCCTCCCTCGGTAACATCCAACACATCCCACGACAAATCCTCCTCCATCTCGGGGTCCTTTTCACCATGATACTTCTTCCGCCCAAGACCCACCAAGCCTTATTTTCCACCTAGAGGTCTTAGATTCAATCCCAAAAATATTGCCACTGGAAAAGGTATAGGTCGTCACCCAAAACTTGTCTTAGCCAAGAACAAAGCTCTCATCAACATGCCATCTGATAGAAAACTCTCCATAGATGGGGAGCCTAGATAAACGTCAAACTCCAAAGGGGTTAACTCATGATCATTTTTTACCCAAATTTCAGGGACCTGGCTAACCCTCCAAAACAACTAGCCCTCCATCATCTAGTTGAGCTCGAGGAAGTTATTGTTCTCCTCATCCAAAAAAAATTGGGTATAGTGAATGTAATATCTAGATTATTGGAAAGATTAATGTCGAGATGGAATTTCGCATGTACTGATTCTTGGGTAGATTGGGAGGCTAGGCGATAGGATGGAACCCTCATTTCATCAAAGCCCTAAATTTCAAGGGGATGGAATAAGTTCTGGGCTTAAACTTCCAATCAATGGAACTCAACTCCTATTTTCTATTTCTTAATATATATGGACCGCCCTGGGACAAGATCCCTTTCTAGAAATCTTTAACCCAAAAATCATGTTTTTGTGAAGATAACCTTATCATCAAAGGGGACCTAAACTTCTCTTTAGGTGCGAGAGAGAGTTGGGGCCCTCAAGTTCTGGTCAACCCTAATACAAACTTATTTTCTAAGCTACTTTCCAACCATAACCTTATGAACATAGAGCCACTAAAGGTTATACCTACTTGACAGGACATGAGAACAAGAGAGGATGAAATAACCAAAAGATTAGATCATCTTCTACTTTTTGAACAATTGGTGGATCAAATTCCACTAATCATACAATGGATCAGGGAAGGTGGGGTATCAGATCACTCCCCAATCATGTTGGAGATCAAGACTATGGGACACAAGCCCCAAAGCTCTTTCAAACCCAACTCTACCTGGATAAAAGATGAGAGAACAACCTGGCAGGCTTTCAATCCCCTATTAGATGTCTTTGCAGGAATCCCATTCGCTCAAAACCTAAATTATATTAAAGAGGCTACCATGAAGTGGTCGGTAAATAAAAGGGAGAGAGAATCACATGACCTAAGAAAGGTGGAAGGAAACCTAAAGGCTATATTAGAGTAAGCAACAAAAAGTTTTGAATCAGAGGAATGTAAGGAGGTATTGTTACGATTATAAGGGAGAAAGAAAAGTCTACTGGTAGACTCTTGAAGCCACTTGGAGGCTTAAAATCATGACCATATCGCTAGAAGCTAGAGATGAAAACACCAAGTTCTTCCAAGAGTATAATAAAGGGAGAAAAACGAGCAATACAATGTGGAAGTTGAAGGCCTCTAAGGAAAAAATTGTCTCATATTTCGAGGACCTTGTAGAGATTGGGAAAAATCACTTCGGTACCCTTTTCAAAGAACCTGAGGGGGCCTCCATAGCTAAGGTGGTTCGACTTAGGTAAAATTTTAGGGGCGAAATTTCACAAATGAGCTATTTTTTGGACATTTTCTGTGAAAAAAAAGAAAAAAAGAAAAAATCACCAATTTGGTGAAAAATTCACCTATTTTTTACATATATATGATTATATGGATGATATTCGCCAAAAATTTACCAATTTTAATAGTAAAATACAATGTTTTTTATTGAATATTCACCTACATTCTATATGTATGAATTTTCAAAGTAGAATAGTTGCCTGCAATATTGTATATAGGAAAGTATTTAAATCCTTAAAAAATACCCTAGTCTGACTAGCCTTTTCTTTCCTATATTTTTTGAAAATGCGGCTAATGACCACCTCATTGAAGTTGTATCTATGGATAAGCTCAATAAGGTTTTGGGAATTTTCCAAGGGGATAAAAGTTTGGGTCTTGATTGATGGGTGGTTTGTTGAATTTTTTCTAGGGCTTATCGATATTCTAGGTGAATACCTCCTCCAAGTTATTGAGGAATCCAAAAGGAGAGGTCATATTCAGGCATCATTCAACTCCATTTTCACTACATTAATCACTTAGACAAGCAACCCCTTAACCTTCGATTACTTCCAGCGTATCTCACTCTGTAATTATATCTATAAGGTCATTGAAAATATTATTGCTCTAAGACTCAACCCCATCCTTGCAAAATCCATATCTAAGGAACAATATGCCTTCCTGGAAGGGAGTCAAATACATGAAACCATCAGGGTGGCCTAGGAAGGTCTCGACAATGTAAAGCAGCATTGTCTGAAAGGCGTAATCCTCAAAATTAATCTATCCAAATCCTTCGATCATGTCATCTAGATCTATATTTAGCTCCTTCTCACCCACCTAGGATTGATGTTGAATTTCATTAAATAGATCATGAGCTACATTTCTTCTACCTCCTTAATGTACTCATAAATGACTCAAATTCTCCTTTCTTTTGGGAAAAACTAGGACTAAGGCAAGGTCTCATGCTCCAACCTCTCCTTTTCACTGTTGCTGAGGGACTCAACATGTCTCTAGAGGAAGCCCACATAAATAATAGTAACTACAAGGAAAATGCCTTATAGCAGAGGTTATAACAAAGATTTTTAGTGTTACAAAATTTGCAAAAATTGTCAAAAAACATTTGCTAAAACAATTGTTTGTGATAGCGAATGTTTTAGCGGAGATTATAACAAAATTTCATCACAACTGAAGGGTGAAAGCATGGAGCTAGGTTACACTTTTTGGCAAAACTAGGGTGCGTTTTGGTGAAAAAAGGATGCTTGATCGAGAAATTTAAGCGCTCGATAGAGCCATTTTTAAGCACTCAATCAAGCATTCAAACTAACTCTTGATTGAATTATTGTGTAACCCGAGGTTAGGAGCCCGATCGAGCCTTAAAGCTAGACATTTTAAAATTTATGTACATATCAATAATGATATGCAAACTTTAAAATTGTAAGTAATTGATAATTAAAAAAAAACAAATTTAATTACTAATTAGATTTGAATAAGTAATTAACAATGACCTAGATCTAATTTCTCATTACATTTCTAGTGTTTTGGTGTATAGATTTGAAAAATGTTTCTATCACTCTGGCAATATATGCTTATATTTATAATTTAGTAACTTAAAAATTAATTTTTAATAGTGATTTAAATTTTCGATGTTATAATTTAAATAATAATTTGATTAAACATAATAAAATTTATCTATTTGATTTTAATAAATATTATAATTTTTTATATGAATAAGTGTAACTGAAAATGTGAATTTGACTATTATAAATGTATATTTTATAAAATCCAGTGAAGAGTTAATAAACATGATTCCCTTCATATATATATATATATATATATATATATATATATATATATATATATATGCAATGGAGTAATATCCATTTGATCAGGGAAAAAAAATTAGTGCAGTAACATAGTTGTAATAGTTCCAAGTTATAATTAATATAGTTGTAATGGATGCAATGGTATCTCAGGTTATAAATCTCTCTCAACTTGTCAAATGTGATTGCACTCAATTATGTCCTCAACACAAGTGCCAAGTATATATATAAAATTTTACTCATGAATCAAGTTTGCAATATATATTTTTAAAATAATAAAAGCATAAGGAAATAATAAATTTTAAAACATTATTTGAGTAATTGGAATTTGAGTAATATAGATTTAAATATGCGGTATGAAATTATTTTTAAAATAATAATATTATAAAATTGAGTTTAGTTTAGTTTGTTTTTTTTTTTTCTTATTATAATTTAATATTTTTTTATTGAAAATTTCTACATAAAAAATTAGAAAATGATTAAGTATAAAAATATGTTATATTTAAAATCAAAACAATAAACAAATTATCATTTTTAAGAATTTCAAAACTGAAAAAAAAGGTTAAAATATTTTATAGAAAGTTATCTATATATTATTATAATTATTTTCTTTTGCTTGCTAAAATAGAATAAAATAAAATTTGGATTTTTAATTAAGGAAAATTTGTTGAGAAATCAATGTTTATGTGAATTAGGGTTTGATTCCTCTTTTTTGATAATTATTTGTGAATTATGTTGACTTCTCTTACTTCTTCATTTGTTTATATTTCATCAAGGAATTACCAGATTATATGTATATGAAGATCACAAGAATAAGAGACACAAGATGTATGATCTTAGCTAGGTAAAAACCCCTATAAGGGGAAAAACCAACAAAAAACTCTTTCTTCAGTAGATTCAAATCAATATGAGACACTTCGAGACCTCTTAGACCTAGACAAAGACCTCCTCCAATCACTAAGTCAACCCTTCCGTTCAATAGATGCTCCTTGTCTAAGTCTCCAAGTGACAACCCTCCAAAAACAACTTTGTCCAAAATTTCTACCCCCCCAGCAGTAGAACTTCGCCCTAAGCAACCAAATTTTGGACCTACAATAGAAACATATTTTCGGCCCCAGAAACTACCCAGAAAATTTGCATGTATGAGAGATAGATGACCCAGAAACTCAAATTAGGTCTTCCTAGCAAACTTTGTCCTTCTCCAACGACTTCGCTCTATTTCTGCTTCTCTTTCTTGAATATCGATCTTGATTAGTGAATGTGAAAAATGGATCAAACTACTTCTCCTTATTTAGCCTTTATATTGGGTCGAATTTCCCTAATATAGGTCAAATTCATGGGGACATGGCCGACTTGGTGTGGAGGTGAAAATTTACCTTTTTGACTAAAAAATAATTCTTTTTACATCATAAAAAAGCCTAATAAGGGTCTAATAAAAATGAAAATGATTCTAATGACTCAAGACCAAACCTAGGAGCCTTCAATGGAGGCTTTGACCTATAAAAATTTGACCCAAGCATGGAACCCATGCTTTAATAATTATTTTTATTTAATAATAAATTATCTTTTGACAAGTAAAATTATGAAGACCAGAGCTAGTTAAATTCTTCAACGCTCCCTCTTTTTTTTTTTTCTAAGTAAGATTAATTTCTATTAGTGTAACATAGTGTACATGGAGACATAGGCCTCCGCAGCTCTAGCCTGATTCAAAGGCATAATTCACAGAAAACAACAAAAATGGGACTCCCACACAAGGGAAACCAGTCCAATAAGAATATGTTTTGCTACCTCGTGAGAGAAAACTAGAATTATACAAATAAAAATGTTAATTGTTTGCATATTGTGCCAAACATAGATACCAAAAATTAACAAAACCTTGTGACCAAGGACCTTAACATTAAAAACGATAAACCAGAAATAACCTGAGAGCCTAGGTGTCATGAGGAGTAGGAGGAGTCTCTTTTACAATGAGACACCTCTATTCGTCGATGTCGTTGGCCTGCATGTCTTGGGTGGCGGGTGTTGCATGCTGGAGCTCCTTGGTCTCTCTAGCTTTGTCCGGAGCCTGTTTGCCATGCTTCCTATCATCGCTGCTGCTGCTGTCCGAGTACGTACTATGGCCGCCAGAACTAGGGTCACCCTTAACGTCTGCAGAGGAGGCATCACGGTGGGGGATTTTCTGCATTTTGGGCGGGCGGAAGCTAGAAACATCGACGGACTCCTCCTTGAAGGAAACTGTAATGGTGGCGATGACACGATGACGGTCCATGGAGCAGTGGAAGTGGAAATGAGCTGAGTGGGTGGACTGCGGGGTGGCTATGGAGTCCAGACGGGGCAGAGGCGGAGGATTGGTCGCGACATCAGAGGGCTGAGTAGAGGAGCGAGACTGACCAATGAAGCTGCCATGCCCACTATGGGTAGCAGGATACCGACCATGGAAGTGCTCCAGGAAGGAAGGTGAAGTGTCAGAATGGGAAGAGGGCGACGAACGAGCGACCCGCCCTCTGTTGCTGCCATGCCTACGGCGCATGCGATGCTGGAGACGAGGCATGGTGGTGCAGTGAGGGTGGTGGTTGCTCTGGACCGAGGAAGAAGCAGGGTGGTGGCACCACAGAGCCAGAGGCACAGTGGTGGAGGTGAAGCAATTCGCCGGGGATAAATTCAAATGACAGAGGATGCTCTGCGAATAGTGGTGGCTAGGGAGAATATCTATACAACAGAGAAGGTTACAACATCTCCCTTTTGGCATGCGAGAGCTCGGCTCTGCGACTCCACGGGGGCAGTAGCTTCTCAGGGGTTGGGACAGGGGAGGCACGCAACCAGGCGGATGAAAAACATAACCAGACGGAGGAGGAATGGTCTCCATTTTGAAACGATGGTAGCCTCGAATTATGCAGAGAATTAAATGGTGAATGGGGTGACGACTAGAGAAATTTAATGCTCGCCATTGGGGCCTGTGGGTGGCCATGTGGCCATGTCACTTGCCAACCCAGCAGCCCGTCTCCAAAGTACCATCATTAATCACCCACATCCGAGGATCAACACTCCCTCTTAACTAGGGAGGTATTCATAATTATATACATATGAGAGTACATGGAAGATTTCAAAATGAAATGAACTACGAAGAGTTCTAGCACACTAAGTGTTGCAGACTAGATACTTGGCTAGGATAATCTATCCAGGTGGGATTAAGGGGACTAAAGCTTTAGCCAGTCTAGGTACCATTAGGCTTATAATCTCTACCACCAACCTAGGGATCTAGGTGCGTACCCAAGACCGGAGCTCCATGACCAATGCCACCCTCCCTCTTTGGGATCTAGACATCAACACATAAGTTGACCAATTGTACTCCCAAGCATATTTACATTAGTTGATTCATCTCTCCCTATCAAATAAATCTGTAATATCAACCAACCCAAGCATGATTCTAAAATATTCAAACTTCTTATTCGGAAGAGACTTCATCAGCACATAAGTTACATGTTCATCTGTTGGAGTATACTATAGCTTCACGACCCCATCTTGTACCAAACTCCTAATGTAGTGGTACTCATTGTTGATATGCTTCATATTGAAATGGAATACAGGGTTTTCAAACATCTTTATGTTGCTTTGATTATCACAATTTATCAGCCAAGGATCTAGAGGCTTTCCAAGAAAATCTGACAAGAGTTTCCTTGACAAAACAACTTCCTTTCCTACTTCACATGCAACAACATATTCTACTGCAACACTACTTAATGCAACAAGTTCTTGTTTTCTACTCATCCATGAAATCATTGCATATCCCAAATTGAAACATCCACCAATAGTGCTTCTTACATCAGTCTCACTTCCACCCCCATCGGAATCAGTAAAACCTGTTAACTTAATTTCCTTTCCATCATACTACAGGAAATGATGTATAATGACACATAGATATCTTAAAATATGCTTGAAATCTATCCAATGGTAATGACAAGATTCCAACTGAAATTGACTAAAAAAAATTACAACAAATCACATACAAGTCTCGTATTTAACAAGTACATCAGAGAACCAACCAAGTTACGATAGTTGGTAGGATCGACGAGACTAGAGTTGAAGCTTCTCAACTTCTTGAGATTAATGATCATGGGAGTAGTAATAGGCTTCGAATCCATCAAAATGAATCTATGCAATATATCGATTATGTATTTACCTTGACCCAAATATATCTCTCCTGGTTTTTGCCAAACTTCCAAACCTAAGTAATAATGCATAAGTCCCATATATTTCATTTCGAACTCAACTGCCAACATTTTCTTGCATTCTTTTATTCTGCACTCCACACATATAATAAAAAAATCATCCACATATAATAGTATAATGACTGGTTCATTCTTCACCACCTAGATGTAGATATTTGTATCTGCAGAACTTTTGACGAACCCAGATCTTACGAGATACGCATCCATTCTTGCATATCATGCCCTAGGATATTGCTTCAATCCATATAGGGATTTATTGAGTCTGCAAACATGTGTATCTATGCTATTTATTTCGAAACCTCTTTGTTGTTCAATCAACACTTCTTCATCAATGGTTTCATTTAGAAAAGTTGTTTTTACATCCATTTGATGGATATTCCATCTCATAGTAGCAGCTAGCGAAACCAAAGATCTTATAGTAGTATACCTGGAAGTATGACCAAAGGTTTCTTCATAGTATATGCCTTCCTTTTGTGAAAAAACCCTTGAAACGAATATAGCTTTGTATTTTTCTATGCTTCCATAAATAACATGATTTATTTTGTAAATCCATTTTGAGGTGACAAATGATTTGTCACTTGGTCTAGGAACAATTTCCCAAACCCCATTATACATGATGGATTGATATTCTTCTTGCATCGCCTTCTTCCATTATTCTTGATGAGAAATTTCTTCAAATGTAGTAGGTTCATGTTATATAAATTTTGTCATACATGTTGCATATCCTAAATATCTCTTTGGTATATTTCTTTCTCTAAAATTTCCTTTAGTAGCTCTATTTCCTTCAACATCCTCAAGTGTAACTTTTAATCAATTTTTCCTCTTCTTTGTTTCGGGAATGATCACAGGTTGAATAGGCTCACTTGGTCCTTCTTCTTCTTCTTGGTTTGTAGTTATCTTATCAAGATGCTATTCTTCTTCAAATAGTGGTATATATTCATCACCGGAATCGATTGGAATATCCTTGAATATTTTATAAGCATGATTTTCATCAAATATAACATCCCTTCTAACTTTAATTTCTCTTCCTTCCTTGATATAGATCCTATATGGTTTTGAAGAAATATTTTAACCAATGAAGATTCCTTTTATGCTTGTAGAATCTAATTTATTTATCTTTTCTTTTGGAACATGGAGGAAATCGGGGCACCCAAAGATTCATATATGGTCCATGTTGTATCTCAAGAAACAATCCCTTGGTTGTGGGAAGGAATTAGTGCTTAAGACATTTTGTAAATGTATGTCACAATTATAATATCAAACGAACTTTGCTTAACACCTTTGGAATCTAATTATTTAATACACTCAATAGTCTGATATAATGAAAGCCTTCGCAATGCCAAAATAATGTTGATATTCGAATGAAATGAAAAGAAGAACTGTAAAGGAGACTTGAAGTGATATGTTGAGAAACAGAATATATCACTTTTAAGTTTAAGAGGAAATTCATGGAGAGAGAGGAAACTTGAAATAATATGATGCAAACACATAACCTATTAATTTAAAGTTTCATTAGGATTTTTTGAAGCAAGAAGAGATGAGGTGAAGCAGCGCAAATTAAGTTCGTTTAACTCTTACTCACAAATGTAATTAAGAGACCGGTTGCTACATTACTTCACTTCATTCAAAGAGGAATAAACACAGAGAGAAATTGGAAAGACATATCAACATCAATAACTGTAGGAAACTTGATCTTCTTTCATTTATTTCTCAAAAAATTTAGTACCAAATTAACAATCCTTCAGAGGTCCAAAACTCGGAACCATTTTTCTTTATTTCTATCTACTTAAATACATAACAGTGGTCCATAACTCCTGAACTTCTTGAAAAATATTCGACTACCTAAACTATTAAGATTACTTCCGCAATCTTACTAGAGAAAAAAAATTAAAAATGGAAATATTGTTTGTTTTGTTGAATCTGATGTTGCTGATGTGTCCTCCTGAAGTGCCGAGGTGCCCTTTCTGGTTATGATGCAACGGCTGCATAGATCTGTAACGACGCCTCAGTGCCCGACTTGACCCACTTGTCATGCTCCCAATAGGGCCGCTATACACTCTTCTGCATGACTCTGCCTATGCCCCTGTGCTTCAAACGTTGTCAATCATATCACCTGCTAATTGACTCTGCCTCTTCTCCTTTGATCTAAGTCGGGTCACTTACCCGAGTTTTTCTGCCACGTTCTGCCTATTTCTTCATAAAATGGCACATAACTGCATAAGCCCAGAATTTAAATCCTTTAGATTTCATCTTGGAGCCACCTCACGTCCGTGCCAACATCGCACTTTGCATTTCACAATATTTAACTTTTCCGTAGTGTTTATCTTTTAAAACTTACGATGTGCGCTATGCTATTAGGTCCCACCTGACATCACACATGGCACTTCGATGACCTTATCACTTAACTCCCACGGTGATCCTTTAAAACTTGCGATTCACAATTTGCAATCGGGCCCCACCACATTGCACATCGCACTTCGACGATTATAACACTTACCCTTCGCCCTTAACTTTTAAAACTTGCACTGTGCGATATGTGGGCCAGGGCCATGTCAGCTGCCACATCCTTTTCCTTAATACTTATCTTTTAAAAACTGCGATGTGCACTATGTGATCGGGTCCCACCTGGCATCGCACGTCGCAATTCAACGAATTTATCACTTACCTCCCGTACCTATCATTTGAAACATGTTATTTGAGGTTGCGATTTAATCTCTGCTGTCTATCTCTCAGCTCCAGTTCTGCGCTTTGATCCCGACCATCCATTTTTCCCTTTTCACCTCCTCCAAAACTCTTAAGTGTTTAAGGGAAATGCACCCTTTCTCTGCCTTTGGGAAATTAGTTTGTTTTCTCCACAATGTAACCCTCTTGAGATTATCCGGTGTTTTGCTGCACTGGTCGCTCCCGAGCTTGTGAATGAGCTCGACTCGACCCTGTTTGGCGTGCAATGTTCTGAATGTGCCCATTAGTCCGACTCTTGAACTGTTCTGTACGTGAATGAGCCTGACTCGACCCACCTTCACATCTCATCATGTAATGTTAATGTACCAATATATAAATCAAAATTTTATGACACACAAAATTTTACATTTTCTATCATATATGCTTTTTTGGTGTTTTGAAAAAATTTCAAAGGTAAATGCAAATGAGCCACAACATCTGGCTCCACCCAGGGATAGTGCTTTTTTCCATGGAAGCGCTAAGAACCGTAGATTAGTGCCTTATCCATTGGGCATGGAGTCAAATATTTCTTGGTGAAATATGAACAATGAGCAATCCGATATTTACAATGGTAGAATTTTGACTTTTAATGCTATAAATAATGCTTCAGATACTGCCCGTTCGTAGGCAAATGTACTGTCTCTCCATCTAGATCTTCCAAAATGAATGTGTTATTTGACCTTGCATCAGAGATCTTGTATGGACCATACCAGAGAGGGTCAAATTTACCATGCTTCCCATTTTCTTCTCGTATGGTGTCCCATATTAGGACCAAATCTCCTGCTTCAAAGAGAACTTCTTTTGCTTTTCTGTCAAATATAGATTTCATCTTTTCCTAATATGTAATCAAGATATCCCTGAATATGTTTTTGTTTTCACTTGAGCCAATTATTTTGTTCAATCTTCTTACCAAAGCATTTGGTTCTTCCTGAGCTTCTCGAAGGAAAGAAATCACTGGTTTGGCCAGCTGAGTAGGAAATAGTGCTTGAGTTCCATAAACCAGTTCATAGGGACACTTCCCAGTAGATCTCTTGGTAGTGACTCAAACTTCCCAGAGGGCAAACTTCAACTTCATATCCAAATCCTTCTGATTCTCGGTGATTGTTTTCTTCAAGATTCTAACCAATGTCTTATTTGAAGACTCTACCAATCCATTACCTTGGGGATGATATACCGGATTTGACTAAAAGGAGAGGCATAGTAGGCCCGGTAGGGACTCACTATTCATATGGTGAGGGACCACATCTTGACCTAGACTGGATAGATTTCTTTTGCTACTGGGCTTTCCTTCGCGGGTTCAAAAGGGTAAGGTTAGAATACTATTAGTTAGCCATTTAACTCAATTGAACTTAGGTGTGGACCTGGGTTTACTTTATGCTTATAAGGGAGAACGCCCTTTTTGACCTCCCAAGCACCTTCCTTTTGGATAGATGTGTGGGACAGAGGGCGAAGTCATGGGCCTTGCAATGCCTTAACGTGTAAGGGTTGTGGAATGTGATAAAATCACATTATATGTTTGACAGAAATTAATGAAATGAGCAGAGTTGAATACCTGAGCATTATCAGTCACAATTTTGACTGGACATCCGAATTTGCTGAAGGTGTTTTCCTCCAGAAACTTCATCACCACTTGGTCATTCTCCTTCTTAGTGGGTATTGCTTTAACCCATTTGGTAAAATAATCAGTGGCAGTCAGAATCCACTTGAACTGTCCGCTTGATGGCGGATTGATCTCTCCAATAAAATCCATTCTCCATTGCCTGAAAGGTTCTTCAATAAATATTGGGATGAGAGGTAATGGAGAAGGTTTTTTTATTTTTAGCAAACAACTGACACTTTTGAAAACTTCTGACCAATCTATAAACATCTGCAAATAGGGTTGGCCAATAGAAGCTTGACTTAATAATTTTATCAGCAGTGACCTTCTAGCTATAATGTCCTCCACACAGACTTTCATGATATTGTCTGGTGACTTCAATATATTCTCCTTCGGTCAAACATAACAGAAAAATACCAGTAGGATCTTTCCAGTATAGCTTCGCTTCTACGACATATGGCTGAGACTTGAGCTTGAGAGCTCTGTATTTTGTTCTATTTAGTGAAGTTGGACAAGAAAAAAAACACGGGTAATGCACAATATATTTATATCAATGATAGCACAAAAATTTGTATTGGATACTTGTTTTGAACTTGCTTTGACCCTCTTCATTTACAACTCCATCCATTGGTGCCAACAGATTAATTCCTAAGGCTTGAAAATTTGTCTATGTCAACAACTTCGCTAACCCTTGTCCCTTGACCAGCTTTGTGGGTTTGATGTCCAAATCATACTCTTGGATTTTTTCTATCCACTTCCCCCTTTTTCCTTCAACATCAGTTTGGACTAGCACATCCTTCACAATGGAATTAGGAACATAAGCAATTATTTGGGACTGCAACACATAAGTCCTGAAGGCTTTCAGTGATTTGACCAAAGCATATACTTGTTTCTCTAGAATATTGTATTTGAGCTCAGAATCTCTGAGAAATTTGCTGAAAAATGAAACTGGCTGCTCCTTATTGTCTTCATTTTTCAAATGAAATTCTAAACAAAAAAATTGTTATAGTTTGTAGAAAGTTGAAGAACCGAAAAAAATGAAAGTTTTTTCTCAGACAAGGGCAAAAAGTGTAACCCAACTTCACATTTTCACCCTAATGCTAGCTGGATTTTACACTCTCATGTGTGAACATGGACAAATGCATGTAGAAAAGGTCAAGTTTGACCAAGTCAACAATGCTGGAATGAGAGGAAGAGATCATCCATAGAGACAACACAATGCAAGTGGGAGGAAGATTCCTTGGTGAAGGAAACCCTAATGAGTGGGGCCCAAGGCAAGAAGGCTCACACATGTTTAAAAGGAGGGCAAGGCAGCCATAGAAAGACATCTTATGAATTGATCATTGAATTGTGGTCTGGTTAGACTATTGTGCATTCTCTTGTTGTTTAGCAGAGTTGTTGTGCTGCTTAGCATAAGGCATTCCTGTTTAGGAATTCCTTCTCCTTTCTTGAGAGGCCTCTTGAAGGAGCTTGTACTGAATTTCTCCACATCCAGGCTTGAGGCCAAGCACTCAAATTCAGCTACAACTTTATTTCTACAGCAGTATAACTTTGTGTTGCAGGGTGTTGCAGTGGGGGTTCACAACACCACTTCCTGCACTCATTTTTCGAAGGAGGGAGCCTCCATTCCTTTGGGAGATCAGTAAGGAAGGTTATGGAGCAGATTTCCATGTATTGGCACTTGGCCAAAGCACTCCCATCATCTACAGCACAGTCCTTTGCAGGAACTGCATCATTTCTTGCAGAGTTGCAGTGTAAGGGTCAAACCCCTCAATCTTGAGCTTGTTTCTTAGGAAAATGGCCAACCCTTCTCCCGGGAAGATTGTAAGAAGGATTTTCCTTCATTTCTTGTATTATTTAGTTGTATATTCACAAAGCTTCAGTTAGAATACATTTTTAAGATCCAGATCTGCAAGTTTAACATTTTTTACATTGTGCTTTCATGAAACCCTTGCCGGGTTATCTTCATAATGTGTAAAAAGAGCTAGATCTCCAATTTTATCCATGCTTTGAGTAAATAAACTCCAGATCTCATGTTTATACCATATGACATCTGAAACCATCATAAAATTACACTGTGCATGCTTCAGAAATTCTTGTATAGCTTAAGTCATGGGATTTCAGTGTTTTTAAGCCATATCGGGACCGAGAGATCTGTTTAACTTGGCTAGAGTGATTTGTTTTTTCTCCCTTTCTGAATGTGAGATGTATAATGTATGACCCAAGGGATCCAAGTCCCATTTCTCACATTTATAGCGTAATTCCCTGAAAATAACGTTTTTGGGGCGCAT
This sequence comes from Pinus albicaulis, assembly GCA_034641835.2. Classification (NCBI taxonomy): domain Eukaryota; kingdom Viridiplantae; phylum Streptophyta; class Pinopsida; order Pinales; family Pinaceae; genus Pinus; species Pinus albicaulis. The sequence continues at coordinate 403,660,555 of CM076583.1, read as the reverse complement.
ATTGCTGCATTACCCCACTTTGGGATAAAATAGTGGGACATATTTCTTTCTGTTGTACATGTAATTGATGGCTATGTGTTCTATACAAATTTTATGAGTTATTTCTCATTTCTATTCTATTTTTGTATTCATGTATTGCTGCATCCCCATTTTGGGATATTACAGTGGTATCAGAGCATAATATTGGCTCAGCCTGTGAGTTCCAGCCATTATGCTATCAGAAGAATAAGAAGGAAAAGAGAAGAAGCAAGATCAGAATGATGGGGAGAATGAGTTTTGTCTCATCACTTTTCAGATCCAGGAAGAACCTCTCCAAGGAGGTTAAGCAGATGAAGGAGAAAAGTTGCAATGAAATTCCTAGAGGGTTTCAAGAAGAGGCAGGGCCATGCACTTCCTATTCTCAAAGAGGAGAAGACAAGCAGCATGAAGGACACTTGGAATATGAAATTCTAAGTGAATACCTTGCTGAATACAAATTTGAACCTAGAGTCTTCAAGGAGACTTTAGATTTACCACAGTTCATTCAGCTGGAAGAAGAAAGGAGGCCCTACAACAATGGGATGATGAGAGGCAATAGTTTTCTATTGTCCACTTTTGATGGATCACTTACATTCATGGAAAATTTGAGGGGCTAATATTCGCAGGTGGGCTCATTTTCCATGTTTTTACCAAAAAATAGATTCACCAATTTCCATTTTTTCCAAAAATTATTCACCCAAAATTTATAGTATAAAATTACTTTACCTTGAAAATCACCAAAATTTTATATAGAGCAATATAAAATCATTATAAACCTAAATATTTTTATAGAAATATCACCAAATTTTTTATTATTTTCATGTTAGAAGCTAGTAATATTCGCCAAGGTTTCTAAACTTTAAGATAAATTTCCATCCTTAAAATTTTCCTTGCTTACATGTGCAGCAAAGGCTTGGGTGATGAAGCTCGAAGCATTCTTCCTACTACATCCAGTAGTAGAGAGAGAGGCTGTAGAAATTTCAATGCTACACCTTGAGGGTGAAGCAAACACTTGGTGGTTCAGCCATTTGAGCCATGCAAGAGTGACTACTCTTGCTAAGTTTTCTCAAAGATTGATCAGGAAATTTGGCAAAGGGAAGGAGAAGCCCTCACCACCATTGGAAAAGGCATGTACCAGCGATGTTCTAACCATGGAGGAGAAGCCTTCATCTTCAACATTTTGTGGAGCCAACACATATGAGGAAGGAACTCTTGTAGCCCTACAAGATGCTTCCAAATTTCACCAAGGTATGCCTAAGTTTCCATCTCTTATCATTTTAGCAAATATTACGGAGGGATATACATCATTGCATACTGTTGATTTAGAGCAACAAAATTGCACTGCGCTGTACAAGAACAACAGTGAAAAAAAGAGGACCCATTCCTTATGGGAGCATTCAAATGGAAGCTTCATTCATGAACCAATGGAGGAAGAAGTGATAGATGGTAGACATCTTGAGATGAGAAATATTTTCTCCTTTCCAGATGACACTTTCTTAATGAGTATCTCACAGATCAAAGAGAAACTTCTACCTACAGCAGATCCAGAACCTTATTGGTTTTGGAAGGCCATTGATCTTATGGGAGGTGCACTTCAACACATCATGGAGTGAAAAGTTCTTCAACAGTTTGAGGAGGTTTTGCCCTCATCACACTTGGATCCTTATGGATTCAAGCTGATCATTGGTGTGAGATATTTTCTAGGAGATCTCCAAGAAGTTGCATTTCAACATCTCATGAAATGAAATGAGAAAAATATGATATGGGAGGATGGTAGCCTTCTTTGGAGGAGTACCAAGCTGAAGAATGGTAGGAGACATCCACAGGGGGATGAATGGATGTGGATGGAGAGCAAGAAGCTGGAGATCTACTTGCAAATATATGAAACCGAGCAGCCAGAGGCTTGGCTGCGTTGGTTGCTATTGAAAGATTTTGGCCATCATATGACATATCCTCTTTCTAAGGGTATGTGGGTGAAGAAGGTGTGATAGTATACTTGCATCATGGGGCAGCAAGGAATATGGATGCATTGTGTTGATATGACATTCTTCATATCAAGCATTATGTCTTCACTACATGATTTGTATGATGGACGTATGAGGAGGCATCAAAAACTTTGTTGCTTTGGTTGTTCTTGGGAGAGCAAGGGAAGATTTTCTCTCACACTTTGCATGATGTTGCAGGAGTAGGAGATGGCACTATCATGGTGCAAAGGGGCTACTCCTTGGCCTTATATGATTAGGAGGTACTTCCACCTTGGAAGGAACTTCCTCTATGTAGCAGCATTGTGAGAGATGTCTTTGACAATGGGCATGTCAAATAATGGAGCTATAAGTTGGCAGGAGCCTGACAAAAAAAAACATTATAAATGTACCAAAAAAAAATTTTAACTTAAAAAAAAGAAAAAAGGAAAAAAAAAAAACTATAAAAAATAAATAAAAATGCAAAAAAAATTTGAAAAAAAAAATCATAATTAAAAAAATAACAATAAAGATATGTAAAAAAACAAATATAAAATTAGGTATAAAAAATAAAAAATAAAAAAAATAAAAATAAAAATAAAAATAAAAAATAAAAAATAAAAAATAAAAAATAAAAAAATGTACCAAAAAAAAGAAAAAAGAAGAAGAAAAAGTTAAAAAAACTAAAAAAATAAAATAAAAAAAGACATTTCCAAACAAGCATAATTAAAAAAAAAATGATAAAAGAAAACAAAAAATAGAATAATTTTTAAATAATTATAAAAAATAACCATAAATGTTTTCAAAAAAAAAATTAAAATCATATAAAGACATAAAAAATTTAAAATATTATAATAAAATTAAAAAAATTAAAAATAGTTTATATATATATATATATTAAAAAAAATTAAAAACAAAACATAAATAAAAAAAATAAAAAAATTGATATAACTTAATTAAAAAAAATTAAAAACCATTATTAAAATTTAAGAAAAAATAAAAAATAAAAAATTTACCTCGCCCAACCCAGTGCCCAAGAATCCCTTGGCTAGCAGGTCGATTCTTAGAATCAGCCTGCTAGCCCAGGGTCGCTCAGCCGCTGGGCAGGGTGGCCATGGGAGCCTCATGCACATCTCCCACAACTGCTCAGAGCGGCGACCGAGCGACCACTGGGGGTAAGGCGCGGCTCCCACGGGGTCGGCTAGCCAACAATGGTCGCTCTACCATCAGGCTGGGCAGCCATGGGTGTCATGCACACAACTCCCATAGTCGCTCGACTGTGTGCGCGTCTCCCACTGTCGCCTAACTCGATGGTCGAGCAGCCATGGTTGGCTGGCCAACGCATGGGGTCGGCCAATCGGTGATGGTTGCTCGACCGCCAGGCTGGGCATCCGTGGGAGCCGCACTCGCGGATCCCACAACCCAACTACACGCATGGCTCCCACAGCCGCCCAACCTGACTGCCAAGCGGCCATGGTCTGCCGACCAATCCACGGGGTTAGCCAGTCGGCCATGGCCGCTAAGCCGTCAGACTGAGTGGTTGTAGGAGCTACGTGCATGGTTCCCATGGCCGCTCGGCTCTGTGCGCGGCTCCCATAGTCGCCCAGCCTAACGACCGAGAGGCCATGGCTAGTCGGTCAACTCACAAGGTCAGTTAGCACTGCCCTTGGCCGCTTAGCAATCAGGCTGGGCGGCTGTGGGAGTTGCGTGCGCAGCTCTCATGGTCGCTCAGTTGTTCGACTCGACGGTCGTAGGAGCCGCACATGCAGCTCCCACGACCGCCAAGCCTAGTGGCTGAGTGACCCTAAGGTGGCAGCCCGATTCTCAGAATCGTCCTGCCACCCCAGGGTCGCTCGACCGCTCAATTGGGTGGGGTAATTTTTTTCCTTTTTTTTAATTTTAATTTTAATTTTTTAAATTTTAATATTGATTTTTAAATATTTTTTTAAATTAAGTTATAACAATTTTTTATTTTTTTAAATCTATTTCTGTATTGTTTTTAATTGTTTATTTAATTATTTTTATTTTTATTTTAATTCTGCTTACTTTGTTTAATTTAATTTTTTTTTTTAAATTTTATTATAATATTTTTATGTTTTTTATTTGATTTTAATGTCTTTTTACAAAATATTTATGGTTTTTATTTTTAATTATTTAAAATTGATTCATTTTTTATTTTTATCTTTTATCTTTTAATTATTATTTTTAATTATGCTTGTTTTGAATTTTTTTTTTCATTTTTATTTATTTTTATTAGTTTTTTTTTTAAATTTTTAGTAATTTTTTTTAATGTTAATTTTATTTTTTGGTACAATTTTATGTTTTTTTTCCTTTTATATAATTTTATTTTATTTTTTTATTGTTATATTTTTTTATTTTGCAAAAAATATAAAAAAAATGCGTTATAAAAAGAACATTACAAAAAAAATCCAAAAAAACACATGTTTGGAAAACCCTTACAAAAATAATTTTCTAGGGCAAAAAACACTAAGAGACATAAGACAATTTGAAAATTTGTTAAAAAAAATTATTTATACTCTGGACATAAGAACATTTAAAGTGTCAAAAATGTCTTTAAAAAATAAATGTTAATGCTTTTCAAAACATGCATGAAAATCCTCAACATTAAAAAAAAATATCGACACTTACTACATTAGAAAATTTAAAGTGTCAAAAATAAGCCCTCTAAGAAAAGGAGTCAATGCTCCATCAACACTTTTCAAAATCAGCATGAAAATCACTAACATTTAAAAAAAAATTATACTTGATACAAAAGAAAATTTGAAGTGTCAAAAAATGTGCTAAAAAAAATTGTATTATGGATGAGCACTTTTCGAAATCGGATTAATTTTTTGCTAACTCAAAAAAGCGGGTACTTGTTTATGTTCCCATTTCAAAGTTTACACTATTACACATCAAAAGAGTGTTATCTGCGAACTATGAGTGATTTATTCATTTGACACCTTTGACTATCTCAATTCTTGGAAGGTTACCAACATCTCTTTCATAATCCAACTTTCTACCCAAGGATTTAGCCAAGATGATACAGAGAAGAGGGGAGAGGGGACACCCCTTCCTAAGACCCCTCTCTGCTTGAAAGAAAGAGGAGACTATACCATTGACCAAAGGGTATATCCAAGCTTGTTAGTGCACATAGTAATCCAACTCACGAATGAGGAGTTGAAGCCAAATTTTTCCATGTCCTTGAATAAAAAGGATTGGCTTACATTGTCAAAGGAATTTTCCATATCTATTTTAATAACCATTCCCTTTTCACCCCTAAATTTGTTGGAATTGATGGCCTTCCAAGCCAAAATGATATTGTCCCAAATTTGTCGATTTGACACTGATCTAGGGGATCAAAATATGCTCAAAATTAATTTTTCTCGTAATCTCCCAAAATCGACGCAAAATCATAGATCTCATTGATATGATTCCAATGACATTTGAATTACCTCAATCTGACACCATATGTGAAAGCTAACATGTTCTAAAGTTTTTGGAAAACAACTAAAAAGTCAACTTTGAGTGTTGACTGGGCTGCTCTTTTATTGAATGAGAAAAAGGTTTGACTAGGTTGTTGCCTGGGAAAGCCATATATGTGATGTGGCACTAACATCAATAAGTGATTGTACATGCACGGCAGATAGGTGGGCCAATCACGTGCTGAAACGTGGCCTAGTTGTACGAGGATGGGTGGTAGATTTTTATTGGCTCATGAGGTTCGGGTTGGACCAATCATGAGACACCATGTAGCCCAATGGGAGGGCACCACATGGCCCTCGAATTCTATCCAAAAGTTAGTTGGGTTGACTGAACCGGTGGGGTTCAACCCCAATACCTCTGGTAATACAACACAATGACTTACCAATAGACCGACACATGTTTCTTAACATATATGGTATGGAAGTTTTATTTAAATTTTAATCGTCAATGCATTTGGGGTAGGGGTCGAGAAGTTAAGCCCTAGTCCCAGGTTTTATGAAATACCACATAACAATGGAATGGAGGAATGCGAAGGGGGAAAGCAGTTAGCCCAGCCCCCAGGTCACATTAAACATCTAAAACCAAGCGAATAACCAATGACGAATGAGAAGGCAGGAGGGTCAAGCATTAAGCCTTGGACTCGGTCCCATAATGACTGCCCCTAAGCCAATAGTGTATGGTGACGAGGGCTCGACGGAGGGGGCAGGCGCGTAGCCTAGCCCTGAGCCACATGGCCCGAAACGCGACCAAGGGAACTGAGCCGACAAGCGCGTAGTCTCTATCTTGTGCCCCTCAATCACATGAGCACCACATGACCAAGCAGAAGGCAAAGTTTTGGACGTAGGAGTATTTTTAACTGTTCGAAAATTTGCACCATTTGCGGCAGAGTCAACGTCGATTCTAACCGAAATTGTTGTCTGACGATCCTGTCAAAGGAGGAATTTATTGCCTGGATAGTTAGTGTTGTCATTTTGCATGATAGATAATAGAAATATGGAGAAAGAGGCCTATCTTAGCCATTTTTCAGCCTTTTTGTGCCCAAGAAGAGCCTACACAAAGGTTTTTGGGTGTTCTGGAGTCAATGGTAACATTATTTTTATGATTTTAGCATTTTATGTTGAAGAATTTGTAGAGCCAAGTCCTTTTGTGTTGTAGACAAACATTTTTTTGGCTTTTTGAGGCCATATGTAAACATCTTTTAGCACGAAAAGAGCCTAGACAAGGGTTTTCAAGTTTTCTGGATGCATCTGCTTAATTTGTGTCTTCATTAAAGCAACAATTTTTTGAGTTTGTTCTCAGTATGATTATGGGAAAACACGACTTCAACACTTCATTATGAAGCAGTTGAATTTGTGTCTTTTTTTTATTTTATATCATAATGATTACGAGGACCTGTTGCCACATTTAGTGAGAGAGTCCTTTTTCTTTTGCTCCCATAATTTGTTTGCTAAAGGGAGTCAACTTGTGAGTGACAGTTCTTTGAAGGAGAACGTTTCTTTGAAGGAAAAACAATGCCACTTCAGAAGGATGTTTACTCTGTGAGTCAAAGATTTGTACTGTACTCCTTTTATTGTTAAGATCAATAAAGCGACCTACTAATTGGAGCAGGGCCAGGAGATGTATCCCAGGAGGCGTGAACTCTGTTAATACATGTTTTTTCTCTTATTCAGTTTTACCATGTTGGATTTCATATGATTTTGTTTCATCTTTAAGTTCATTTAAAAATTAACTATTCACAGTTGATGAAGTTATGAACTAAGTTAACTTTTGAAGACCCAAAATTTTTAAATCTTGTAGTGTCAAAGGACGATCAATTTTCAGAACATTGGTATCAGAGCAGTTTCTGACTAGATTACGAGCATGGGCGAAAGTTTTCAGAATGAAAAAATACTAGAACTAGAAGAGAGGATTTATTCTCTTCAAGTGGAGAAAATGGAACTAAGAATATTGCTAGAATCAGTAGAGGATGAGAAGGAAAAATCATGCCTGATGTTGTAGAATGAATTGAGGAGAAAACTAGGGAATGTTTATCTACCAAATATTCCCCCAAGACTCGATAATTTTGTGTTCATGGGATGAATGATGTTTGTACCCTTTTCCAATTGAAGAACATTGCTTATATGTTAAATCACAAGAGTGGTTTTCTTGAATCTCCATCTACCACTTCGTCTACAAAAGAGAAGGAGGAGATGGCTAAGCTTCAGGAAGAGGACCAAGAGTCATAAAGAAAAAATGAGTTAAAATATAATTCATGTTCAATTCATTCTCTTAACAATGATAATGTTTCATTTGCATCATTTGATAAACATACCAATAGCATTGGTATGAAATTGTTGACCGAAATCAGATACAATGGTAAGGGTCATGGAATTCATAGTCATGGTACCATTAATGCTATTGAGGTGAGACAACAACCTCGACATGAAGGATTTGGATATGTGCAAGAATAAGTTGGATAATGCTCCAAAATTGCAAAGTCAAGGATTTCTTCTACTGTGAAATTCGTGAAGAAAGAAATCATGCAAGTTGAAGGAGTATCATATCATGGTGATGATGTTGATGGAAAAACATTTCCAAAGAGAGATGGACACTTCAAAGGAAGAACTAATTCAAGGTCTCCTTGTCGGACTCATAATCCAAAGAAATCATAAAATCCAAGTGCCAAAAAAATAAAGCAATGGTCGAGAAAGTGAATACGTTTATTATAAGTGAGACGAAGAAGGTCCTCTTCCAAGTCCAAAGACATTTTTTTCCAAGAAATGCTCGCAAAAAAATTGTACTCATTGCAATATAAGTGGAATTAGATCAATAAATTTTGAACATTGCATCCACATCTTCATCCAAATAAGTACAAACAGGTCATGAAATCACTTGAAAAATAGAAGGTAAAAGAACGTGTGAAGCACACAATAACCATTCCCAAAGCAGTTCTAGAGGAAAGCGAAATGCAGAAACAAAATTCCCTATCCTAGTTGGGTAAGAAAGGGTTGGATTGTTTGTCTAGTTAAATACTGCATTTCTTTTGTATTCCACATGTTGCATCTCCCCGTAGCTGGGTGTTTTGTAAAATTGATGTTAGGAATAAATCACTTATATACAAAAATGTTTTCTTTGGCAAGTTATGTTATTTTGGCTTATTGTTGAGTTAATTTGTATGGGAATTTGGGAGTCAAATTTATTACATGTTGTAAAAAAATGCATTGCCTCCGTGGATATTGTGGTAAGCATCCTAAACTTTTGGATGAGAATTTTCATTACATCGAGCATGTCTACAATTGTGTCAAGCATTCATATACATAGGGATCTCCATTTGAAGCTTGGATGGGTTATTTTCCAAAGTTTCCTTTCTATATTATATTTGGTAAATATTTTGCATAGATGGACATAGAGTTGTGGAAAAAGCCAATAATTTTATTGAACAAATGCAGCTAGTGCATCATGGAGTACAAGAGCAGCTTGAGAAAAGAAAAGGAAAGTACAAAGAAAGGCATGACAAGCATCGAGTTAATCGTGATTTCTAAGTTGAAGATCAATTTTGGTTGTATATTCGCAAGGAAAGGATTCAAGGTGAATATTGTATGAACCTCCAATGATTGATGATCATGAAGAAAATTTTCAGATTTTGTTTATGAATATTTTTCTTCGGACTATTTAGATGAGTTGTAGGAATACTCAATTCCTGACAGCAGAATCAAGACTTCACACAGAGGAAATGTGGAGTAACTTTGAGTGGGGTTCAAAGGTACCAATCCAAGTAAAGCAAGGTGGATTGAGATCGAAAAAGTGAAGGAGTTGTATCCTCACTTACTTGTTGAATAAAAACATAATTTTGGAGGTCCAAAAGTTCCCAGTGTGGAGGAATGATGCAATGAATCAAAATATTTTCAAAAATCAAAGTGCTTGGAATTTCACAAAACCAATGCCAAATCGTAGATCTCATCATTCTGAATTGCCTCAATATGACACCATATGTGAAAGTTAATGCATTATGAAGTTTTTGGAAATAAATAAAGGGTCAAATTGCGAGGTTGAATAGGATTCTGACTAGGAAGGTTGTACAGGTTAAGTGGTGCTAACGTTAGCAGGTGACTATGCATGTATGACATACATGTGGGCCAATCACGTGCTGACAAGTGGCGTAGTTGTATGAGGATAGGTGGTGGATTTTAATTGGTTCGTGAGGTTTGGGTTAGACCAATCATGAGGTGCCATGTGGCCCAATGGGAGGGCGCCACGTGGGCCTTTGGTTATGTGCAAAAAATTGTTGGGTTGAAACTCTCTTTCTTAGGCCCTTAGTAGTTAGATCAAGTGTTTGAAATTCAAATTTCAAATAGCTCAATTGAGGGCGTAAGAAACCATCAATCGAGCCCTTAATGTGGTTAAAAAGATTCTCGATCGAGCTTATAGTTCAATCGAGCTATCATAATTATCTAAAAAAAGAGAAAAAAAAATGAAACCCGTCAATACTTTTCTTTATGTGAATTATAAAATTTTTTTATTCCACAAAAATATTCTTTATAAACATTCAAATATATTCCAAAATCTAATTTTGTTGAAGAATCTAACTAGATTTGGTCTTCATAATTGTACTTGTCAAAAGAAAATTTATTTTTAAAGAAAATGACTTATTAAAGCATGGGTTTCATTCTTGGGTCAAAATTTTCTAGGTCAAAGCCTCTATTGAAGGCCTCTAGGTTTTGTCTTGAGTCATTAGATTCATTTTCATTTTTATTTGACTCTTCTTGGGCTTTTGTATCATGCAAAAACAATTATTTTTTATTCAAAAGGGTAATTTGTCACCTCTACACCAAGTCGGCCTTGTACCCATTGAATTGGTCTACATTATGGAAATTTGACCCAACAGAAAGGCTATATAAGGAGAGGCATTTCGATCCATTTTTCAAATTCACTGATCAAGTATGATCTTCAAGAAAGAGAAGCATAAATAGAGAGAAGTAGTTGGAGAAGGACAAAGTTTTCTGGGAAGACCTAATTTGAGTTTCTAGGCCATATATCTCTCACACATGCGAAGTTTCAAGGTAGTTGTTGGGGCTGAAAATTTATTTGCACTAAATTTCTAAAATTTTGTTGTTGGGGGCCAAAGTTCTATTGTTGGGGAGAAAAAATTCTGGACATAAGTTGTTGTTTGGGGTCGAAGTTCTGTTGTTGGGGAGTCGAAATTCTGGACAGAAGTTGTTGTTGGGAGGCTATCACTTGGATACTTTGACAAGGAGCATCTATTGAAGGGAATGATTGATTTGGTGATTGGAGGAGGTATTTGTCTAGGTCTAATAAGTATGGAATTGTCTCATCTTGATTTGAATCTATCAAAGGAAGAGTTTTTTAATAGGTTTTCCCCTTATAGGGGTTTTCCCCTAGCTGAACACCTACATCTTGTGTCTCTTATTCTTGCGATATTCATACACACATAATTTGGTAATTTTTTAATGAAAGATATAAAAAATTAATAAGTAAGAGAAGCCAACATAATTCACAAGTAATTATCAAGAAAGAGGAATCAAGCCCTAATTCACATAAGCATTGATTTCTCAACATGATTTCAGAGCTAAGGTCGAAGAAGGTTGGAGATCACTTTGTTCGCTTGAAATTAAATTTTACTCCCTCTATGGAAAGTTACTTAAATATGGGATTCAATGTCATAATAATTGCAGGAAGCTGGATTGGAAGGATCATCTTCAACATATCTAGGAAATTCAAGAGTGAAGGATTCTTGGTTGCACTTACAGATACTCTTGATGATGACAATGCATGGATCATTAATAGTGGGGCATCAAGACATATGACAGGATAAAGAGGGAAAATTCATACTTTATCAAAGGAACCAACATCTCATGCAGTGGAGCTAGGAGACAACATAATTTATGCAGTCAAGGGTCTTGGATCTACATCATTGAAGCTAGAAAGTGGAGAAAAGATAAACCTCAAAAATATACTCTATGTTCCAGGTTTGAAAAGAATTTACTTTCAATTTATTTTTTAGAAGATAAAGGATATAGGGTTTCCTTTTTAGATGGTAAAGTTTTGGTTTGGGGTAATAATTCAAGTATTGAAAAGGTGAAAGTTATTTAAGTTCGTGAAGGAAGGTTATATAGAGTTATAACACCATCTCCTAGAGCCCTAGTTCACATGGAGATCAATCCTTTCAAAATATGGCATAGAATATATGGGAATGTTAATTACAATATAATACCCTCACTAATGCAAATAGTAAACATCATCCCTAACATCAAGGAAGATCGTGAAGGAGTATGTAAGGGATGTGCTTTCAGAAAGAATACAGGGAAACCTTACAAGTAGTGACACAAGGTCTAAGGAAATATTAGATCTAATTCATTCTGATGTGTGTGGGCCAATGTCTAACAAATCTCTTGGAGGCCATATTTATAATGTTACCTTCATTGATGATCATTCTAGAAAGACATGGCTCTATCTGTAATGCCCCACTTGATCCTATAAGGCAAATTTTGATTAGTGTTTAATTAATCTGTAAATAATGACTTTTTATTTTTAAGTAATATCTACACTTGTGAATTTGAAATTTTATTTTAATTTTTACTCATACGAATTTTATTATTTGTTATTTCATTTCTAATATGCCGTCTCAAAACAACTTTTAGATAAGCTATAGTCTTCTCTCATTTATTTCTAAATCAAATATCTAAATTTGTATACCCAATATGTCTTCTCAAATCAAATTTTAGATAAGGTATGGTCTTCTCTCATTTATTTCTAAATCAAATATCTAGATTTTGTATACCCAATATGTCTTCTCAAATCTACATTTAGATAAGGTATGGTCTTATCCCATTTAATTTTGAATAAAATATCTATATTCATATCTAATTTTGGATAAGATATGGTAAGATAGTCAAGGTTAATAAATTAAAAGGATGAGGGGGTAGTCATGGAATTAATGATAAGTAGTTGAGGTGGATGAGAGGAAGAGACATAAAAGGGAAGGAGGATGAGAGGAGAGGGGGAGGATCCTTGGCATTTGTTTGGCATTGGAGGAATTTATTTTGGAGGAGAAATGTAGAGAAAGAGAAGGGAGAGAATGGAGATAAAATGAGAGGAATCAAACTTAGATCTATTGGAGGGAGTTGATTCTAACTTGGACACACTGAAGTTAGTTGGACTTGGGCTCGGAGGGCTAGGGAGCCTATGGAGGTTCCCTGGGCTAGGAAATCATTCCTAGTTGGCTGGAAGGTAAATCCAGTCGAGTAGCCCAGCAGAAGCGTCTCAACAGAATCAAGAGCATCTTAACCCAACTATTGATACATATATTCTTCGATTGTGGATTGCTTATTTAAATTGCTGCAATGAAATTTCTTACTTGTTTAATATGTTGCAAATGAATTTTACTTTTATGTTATCATCAAATAAATGTTGTGCTAGAAATAGACTATTTTCCTTCTTATTGTGTTTAATTGAAATGATAATTCTAGGTTTAGTTAAAGGATCTCAGATTTAGGTCCTCACATATGGTATCAAGGCACGGTTCAAATTTTGTGCCTTAAAACCGCCAAAACAAACAGTAGGTACTTAGACTCATTGTGTTAGAAAATTGTTAAATAAAATAAAAGCATGTATATCTATTTTTAATTTAAAAAAATAAAAAATAAAAAAACCATTCCACCTCTATATTGATAAACTAAAGCTTCCTTTTATTTGAGCATTTACTTTTACATTTAGCCATTTCTTTAACGGAGATAAAACAATTAAATTCAACATCTATGATAATTAAAAAGATCATCCTCATAGATTGCAATTTAGTGGTGTGTAGAAGGTCGATTTCATTGCAGGCTAGTGGTGTGCATAAGGCAGGAGTTGTATTTATTTTTTGTTGTACTTGTTTGGTTTGAAGGGAGCTCTACTTGGCGATTGACATTCTACATTTCATGCGTTTTCTAAATGTTTAGAATTAAAAAAAATGAACTTCTGTTTGATTGATTGAATTTATTAATGTGAATTTGAATGCTCTCATTTATATAGCAAGCAAAGTTTAAGATCTTCGTTGGTTTTCAGCTTTCTAAGAAGTGCAACATCTTTATGTTTGGATCTATTAAGTTTTAAATTCTTGGAAATGAGCATCGTTGTAATTTATATGTAAAATGTTCTTGTTATGTTGAAAATGCGTTCAACATATTTCTTCTCACTTTTAAGAGCGGGCTAGATCTCATGCTTCTATATTTATAACATTTCAGTTCTATATTATGCTGAAATTTCTGTGAGGTTTGTGTACACCAGTGTTTATGTTGGATCTTGGTTTCAAGATAAAGTTTTGAACCATCTTATAATGAAATAAGTCTCTTGTAGCAAAGTTTCCTTCAACAGCTGCAGTCTCAACTTATGCCTTCCTAGCAATGCTCAAAATCACTTCCTGAAGGATCAAAAGACTCAACTAAATGTCTGAAATCCTTAGCTCGTGTTTTCTGTCTTTCAGCTTATCAAAGAAATATAGTTTAGGATATCCTATAAGGGCTATAATTGCAACACTAAGACACTGCTTCATTCCTCCATTGTATTTGTCAGGCTGCATATGAGTTGCTTCTAAATTTAATGTCAGGTTTTGGCATGCCTTTGATGCTAGCAAATAGATGTAAATGCTCTTAATAGAGCATAGACATAATATAAAACTGAGAACAGACTCTAATTAGACTTTGAATGTTGGACATTCCACTCGTGCTTTGATAGAATGCCCATATATCAGTGCGTCACAAGCTGTGAATGGAGTAATTCCAGTCAAGCAGTTGATGGTAGACATTTTCCCAGCACCACAGGGTCTATCGTCTTAGTAATATGTACTTTTTCAACTCCTCCTATTGGACGAACCATGCATGGTTTTTCAGAGATCCTTGTCTTCACATTCCCTGCATATGTTATACTAGGAAAATGATTCTTGTCCACATGCTCTCTTTTGATCTCCTCATGGACGGACATTATAACACAATTACCATATCAGTCCAACTCAAAAGATATTCCAATAAAAAAAAATTATCATTATTTTGATTTTCATTTAAATTCTACACATATTTTCAACTCTCTCCTTCCAAACCATGCCCAAAAGTAATGTTTTCTTGTTCTGAATAGTGAAATTTTATAACAGTGCGACCTGAGGGTCGCCCAAAAGTAATGTTTTCTTGTTCTGAATAGTGAAATTTTATAACAGTGCGACCTGAGGGTCCAAGTTTCAAATTTATTTTCATCAATAGACGACGCTAAAAGTAAATCTTCTCCAGTGGCCCAGGATTTTATTTTTTATCTCAGTGACTTATATTATTACCCAAAAACATTCAAGTCCAAGTTTCAAATTTATTTTCGTCAATAGACAGCGCTAAAAGTAAATCTTCTCCAATGGCCCAGGATTTTTTTTTTTTAAATCTCAGTGACTTATACCAATACCCAAAAACATTTAATTCGTATTTTACAACATTGAATCAAATCTCCAAGTTTCATTTCAGAAATCGAGAAATAATTGGGGTAAAATTCTCTCCAGGTATGTGCCTTCAATTTGTGTACTCCCCCGCCTTCATCAACTACAGAAGCAAGTTTAACAACCTCTCATAAAAAAAAAAATTGCATCGGATTACATATTCAACATAGAGGAATGCTTCAAAGCTTATGCTCAACCACATTCGAAATATATATATATATAGAGATTGTCTGAAACATAGAAAAATAGAAATAAGAATAGAACATCTCTTGGCAGATGTTTAAATTTTCCAAATTTATTCAACTTTTAATCCATTGTTATCATGTATACCCTCCAGACAATAAACCCTTCTTCTAATCATGTATACCTGTAAATAAAAGTCTCAGAAATTCACAGCTCAACTTCAGAGAATTAGAAGTGGCTACACGCAGGTAACATTCCAGTGCTCAAAATGATGTTCAGAAATTGGAATTTGTTTTTCTTTCTAATTCAATTAAAATGTTTCTCTTTCAACCAAGCTACTAAATTGTGCCTTCCCCTTGTGTAATAAAAAATTAAAAAAAAATAAAAATTTATAGAAATAAGAAGCTTCAGAAATTTTATTTAGAAATAGAGATGCATAACATTTCAGAAATTTCATGAAAGGAATATAGCCATAAAAATAAAACAAAATTGAACAATTAATAATTATATTTATTTTAAGCATTTTTATATGCGCAAAATAAAATAAAGAAAATTAAAAATATTTCTACTTAAAAAATAAAAAACTCTTAACTAGATAAATTTGACTTGGTGAAGTTACTAGTGGTTTTTGAGCTCCATGTTTATGAGAACCCATGGTGTTGACCCATGGTATTCATCACTTGAGAAATATGCTTAAAATTTTATAATTGATTTTGAGGTGATATATAATTGTAAAACTCTTTTTATTATTATATGATTTTTATGTATTTATAGTAAATTAGATAATTTTGATTGAAAAATACACAAATTTAATATATATATGTGTGTGTGTGTGTGTGGAGAATAAAATATTTAAGTCAATGCACATTCATTTAGGTTTGAATTATACAATATTTTAATTTTAGTAGAAATTGTTTTTAGAATGTGTATATTAAGGAGGAAGCCATGATTTAAGGGTTTTAACATAAGAATATAGATGTTATAAAAAAAATTAAATAAAAGCCATAAGACATAATAGACATATCATTTTTCTTAATCGATATTCAATTATGACATAAACTTATGATGATATGAGAAGATAATTTGCCTAATCAATATTTCAAGAGACATAAAATTGTTTCTAGCCATTTACCATTTTGAGAAATTTAGTAAGGATATGATTAATTTTTTTTAAATAATAATAAAAAAATCGGGACCTTAAAATTAGATAATAATAATAATAATTACCATCATTTAGGAATGATTGGGATATGAAAGGGTGACTGAGTTAGAGTAGTGTAATTTGAAATGGTCACTTGGTGTTGATCTATGATGTCAATTAATGGATACAAATACAACATGAATTCATGGTTATTTGTTAAACCTTGCTTCAAGGACACCACCTCATCAACAAGGGATACCAATAGTTTATATGTCCTCTAGGAGATCTTAAGATTCATAAAATGGACAATAAATTATTTTAAAACATATTATAAAGGTGGGAAGGAGCAACTAATGCCCATACAAAAAAGGTATGACTAAAAGGGTATTATTCAAAATAGTATTCGATTATTTGAATATGTTAAAACATTTTATAATTAACTTTAATATGATTTATATAAATATATTTTATAATAATAATTAAGGTTACTAAAAAGAGTGATTTGGTGTTAAGAAAACATCAGAGCGTGAATGGAAGGTGCATTACACTAGTAACCTAGCTAGTCTTAAGAGAAAATTGTAGGTTATGTAGAGATCACACATGAGAGGATTTAATATATCCTCGAGGATCTTCTCAGTATTAGTAATGCTCGTTTATAAGAATAGTAATAAATAAATAAAGAAATAAATAACAATAAAATAAATGTATGTCTATCATTTTATATATGTGTGTGACTCGACTAAGAATGGACAAGTCTTAAGTTGTATTAATAAGTCTCGTATGGAACATATAATTGAACAATTCAAACTGATGAAGACGTGAGGAAATCAAGGTCTAGGAGGATCAATGCTAGGACCTCCTAAAAATAACCCAATGCCATCACCTGAACTGGCTCTCATCTTGCACTCCCTAGAAGAAATAAATGAGACTTTAAGAGGGTGCCAAACAACTGAGGTGGAATTGGAGCACCCTCCATCAGGGTTGGGAAATCTTGAGGGGTCAATAGACTTTGATAGAGGACCTCCAATCGAGGACATTACTAGGAAGCTCCAAAAGATTAAGCTCCCAGATTTTGCTGGAGTTTGTGCTAGTGAACGAGTAGAATCCTGGTTAGAGGGAATGAGAAGGTGATTTGGCTTAAGAGATTAGTGACTTCCAATTCAAAAGCTAAAATAGTGATATTCCAACTTAGAGATAGTGCTCTAAATTGGTGGGGTATATGAGAGCGTCAACTACACCTCACTCTTGACATAGTTACCTGGGAGTTATTTGAGGAGAGATTCAGGAAAAATTACCTACTAGCATATTATGAAGAACAACAGGTAGGAGTCGTCCATGATTTGGTACAGGGAAACCACACAGTAGAGGAATATGAGATTAGATTCATGGAATTGGTAAAGTATGTCTCCTACATGGACATTGATCAGTGCCAAGCAAATAATTTAATTTGTGGATTGAACCCTAAGATTAGGGAAATGGTGTGGATGTGGAAACTATCCTCAGTTGTAGAATTTGTTGAACATGCTCGTTATGTTGAAGAGCACTTAGAATTAAAAGGTGGAAACAAAACCAATTTTCCACACTAACCAAGGTTTATGGGGAAGGCCCCTCATACCTTCTCCAGGGGAGGAAGTTTGAGGCCATTGCCATATGGAAACAAGTTTGTACCCATAGCACTGACAATGGGGATTTCAATGGTTGCCAATGCAACTTCACGGACAACTTCAAGGACTCATGCAAATAAAATTCATACATAAGGAGCCACGAGCAGGGGTAGGGTTCTTAGAGGAAGGAGCTCTATCCAAAGACTCCACAACATTATGTTCAGAATCTACCTTGAATCACTTATTAGGGATGTGGGGGACCTCATTACCAACATGATTGTCTTGAGTTGGAAATTGGTAAAAACTGCAGAGAAGGAAAAGCACCAATGGGGGAAGCAAGTAGCCACCACCGAATCTATGCAGCAGTTGATAACCAACAATTTGAACACCAATCTGTCGTGGTAGAAACATCAGGTATGATAAAAAATGTAAAAGTTAAAATATTGTTTGATTATGGTGCTATAGATAGTTTCATTTCACCACTTGCATTAGAAAAATGTAGGTTGGCAACCTATGAGCACGATGAATTTAAAAAATTCGAAATGGCTTATGGGATAAAACAAGTGGTAGGACCTAATGCTAATCAATGTCAAGTGAACCTAGGGGTGTGTACAACTAAGTTGAAGGCATATGCCACAACATTGGGGACGTACGATGTAATCATTAGAATGGACTGGCTAGAAGCTCATCGAGCTTTGGTAGATTTTTTCAAGAAGTAGTTGATTTTTTTAGATGATGAAGATAGGTCAATTTTGATTTGTGGTATCAAGAAAAGAGTGTCCCTACGATTCATCTCCACAATTGAGGTAAAATGTTGTCTTCGAAAAGGTTGTAAACTATATGTGGTTAAGGCTGTAGGTGACCAAAAATGACCCTCCCTAGTTCAGTACCCAATTTTGTCAGAATTCAAGGATGTATTCCCTATGGAATTGTCCGGATTACCACCTGTGAGGGAGATCGATTTCACAATTGACTTAAAACCTAGTGCAAAAGCAATCTTCAAGACACCCTACAGGATGATAGACCCAAAACCTTGTGAGTTGCAAATGTAGTTAAAAGATCTTTTAGACTTGGGATTTATTAGACCTAGTATTTCACCTTGGGGTGCACCAGTAATTTTCGTCAAGAAGAAGGATGTGTCCTTAAGGCTCCGCATAGATTATAGGGAATTGAATCGAGCCACAATAAAGAATAGGTACTCAATACCTAGAATAGATGACCTATTTGACCAAATAAAGGGAGCAACATTTTTCTCAAATATAGATCTACGATTTGGAAGCCACCAATTGAGGATTAAGGAAGGTGATATCCCAAAAACTGCGTTTCGGACTCGGTTTGGGCACTATGAGTTCGTAGTTGTACCATTTGGTTTAACCAATGCATGATCAGTATTCATGAGTCTCAATAATGGTGTGTTTAGGAAATATTTGGACCAATTTGTGCAAGTATTTATGGATGATATTCTGGAGTATTCCAAGAAGGAAAAGGAACATGAAGAACACCCAAGGGTTGTGCTAACCTGCTTAAGGGAAAATCAATTGTATGGAAAATTGTCAAAATTTTTCTTCTTTCAAAATAAAATTCATTATCTTGGGCACATCATTTCAGGAGAAGGGATTTCAGTTGATCCAGAAAAATTAAAGGCCATAACGGATTGGCCAGTGCTGAAAAATGCTCATGAGGTGCGTAGCTTCATGGGGCTAGTAGGTTATTATCGTAGATTTGTGGAAGTATTTTCAAATATTTCAAAACCCCTCACCACATTACAGTGAAAAGGGGTTAGGTATGAATGTATATATGAATGTGGCATTGCGTTCACCTAACTAAAAAGGTTACTAACTAGTGCACTGATCCTTCGAGTGCCTAACATGGGAAAGGACTTCAGTATCTGCATAGATGCTTCAAAGAAAGGATTGAGAGCAGTGTTGATGCAAGAAGGAAGAGTAATAGATTACGCATCTAGAAAGTTGAAGAAACATGAAGAATTTTTATGCTACCCATTATTTAGAATTAGCACTAGTGATGTTAGCTTTAAAACTCTGGAGACATTACCTCGTTGGGAGAAGCTTTGAGTTAAGAACTGATCATCAGAGCTTTAAGTACCTCTTCACTCAGAGATATTTGAATGTTAGGTAGAGGCGGTGGAGGGAATTCACGAGTGATATGATTTTGGGATCTCATACATTAAGGGAAAAGAGAATGTGGTGGCTGATGCACTAAGAAGGAGGCCATGAACCTTCTCTTTAGTACCCTTGAGGATTAATTTGAGGGAATGTGTGTTGCAAAAACTCTTTGAATATAGTTGGTATCTGAAGGTTATATCAGCACTCCACAGTGAGAAGTAGATAGAACCAAAGTTTGAGGGTTATGTCCTTGAAACAAATTGACTATTGAGATTTCAAGGAAGAATGTACATCCCTAAGGAAGGGAGTATAAGAAGAACCATCTTTGAAGAGTCACATAGAGCACTCTATTGTGCACATCCTGGAGTGAAGAATATGTATGTTGACATGAAGAAACTCTTCTTTTGGGCAGGCATGAAGCACGACATAGTCCAGTTTGTTGCCAAATGTCTTGAATGTCAACAAGTGAAGTCTGATCATCGCCATCCAATAGGACTCCTACAATCGTATGACATCCCTATGTCTAAATGGGAGGTCATTTCTGTGGATTTTTTTGTAGGTTTTCCACTCACTTCACAGAGGCACAATGCTATATTATTTGTTTTTGATAAATTAACCAAAAGTGCCCATTTCATCCCAGTGAGAGATACTTATGATGTTACTGATGTGGCACGAGTTTTTATAAGTGAAGTTATTTGACTACACAAGTTACCCACAAATATCATTTTTGATAGAGACTCTCATTTTACATCTAGGTTTTGGACAAGTTTGCAGTTAGCATTGGGGACTCAGTTGAACTCGAGTAATCGTACATAATCCGTAAATGTATACGACTGAAAGAGTAAATTATGTTATAGAAGACATGCTTAAAATTTTCATCATGGATAATCAGACTCAGTGGGAAAGGTATTTACCATTGGTAGAGTTTTCCTATAATAATAGCTACCATAGTTCCATTGGGATGCCTCCTGATCAAGCTCTATATGGGAGGCCATGCCGGACATCATTGAGTTGGGAAAAGTTAGAGGACCGAGTAAAAGTTGGGTCAGAGTAGGTAAAAGAAATGGAGGAACATGTAAGACAGATTTGGGAAAGGTTAAAGGAAGCACAAGATAGACAGTAAGATTTATGTTGATGCACATAGGACTGATTGTAGTTATGGGGTAGGAGACCAATATTTTATTCGAATTTGACTCACCAAAAGCACCATATGGTTTTGCAAAGAGACAAAGTTGTCACCTTGGTTTATAGGACCTTTTAGAATCAAGGAAACGATTGGACCAGTTCCCTATCGTCTTGTACTACCATCCCATTTGCATAAAACTCATGATGTTTTTCATGTATCTATTTTACGACATTATGTTTATGGAATCTAACAAACTAGATTGGAGGGAATTGCAAGTCTCGGACGTGGGAACTGTAATGGTAAAACCATTACACATATTGGACCATAGGGTTCAGCATCTCAGACGTCGCATGGTGGACCAGGTTAAGGTCTAGTGGGACAATTATAGCCTGGGGTTTGCTACCTGGTAGGATGTACATACTATACGTCATGCCTACCCCTCACTTTTTGAGCATCTGTGATGCCCATTTTGACTTAGGTAACTACCTATGTTAAGAATCTATTTGTAATTCCATGTTATTTTATGAACACTATGTAATATTGTTGCATTTTAGTTAGACAGATGGAACTACTTATATAAATCATTAGATATATTAGGTATTTTTGATTAAAATATTTGATGTATGACTTATTTGATGTATGATTTACCTGATGTACGACTTACTTGGTTGTGATTTATCTAATGTATGACTTCTCAGAGTTATTGTTGTTTGATGTATGACTTAAGGCCTGATATGACCCATATAATGAATGACTTATCAAAATTGTGATTTATCTAATGTAATATTTATTTCCAGTATGTTTTTATGGGTGAAAAATTGAGACATGGATGTTGGACTTAATAACATGAGGATTAAGATCACTTATATATATATGTTTTTGTTGTTATGTATATGCATGAATGAGAACTAACCTACAAATTAGAAAGAACTATCTGATAAGCAAGTTTTACTCTTCCAATGGGGAAATGTTGACATATCCAAGTAGGAATGGTATGTTGTACATTTTTCTATTACATTTGTATCTAATTGATATGCACTATTATGACATGGGTAAAGTGTAAATGGCAGGTAACAAGACTACCTGACTTGATTATTCGATGACAAGTATCCAACCAACATTGTAGTGTGGTCCATATTAGGGTGTTGCCCTAGTTTTGAGGAGGGATGGAGGCATTTCCCACTGTGTAACCTCCAAGCCTGGAATCGTGGGAGGGTAGTGATGGACACTCTCCCCTAGACGTTTGGTGACGATTTACAGTTGCCTATTGGGGAACTTAGGTCGATATAGTCGATGCTTCCACCATATTGGTTTTTTCAATGGTTAGATCAGTATAGCCGATGCCATAGTATATTGCAGCAAAGGAAAGATAGGATAGGAGCGAAAGTAGGTTAGGAAGGATAGGAGGTTATAATTTATATTGGAGACTCTTGATGGGAGGTGGTATCATTTCTTGACTTAATTTGACTATTGTATCTCTCTCTATTTTGTTATGCCTTATTTTCAAACTTATTTCAAACTCGTGTCATTTTTTCTCTAACTCTGGGACAAATTTTTCTGAAGGAGGGGTGTATGTAATTCCCCACTTGATCCTATAAGGAAAATTTTCATTAGTGTTCAATTAATCTATAAATAACGACTTATAATTTTTGAGTAATATCTACACTTGTGAATTTGTATTTTTATTTTATTTTTACTGATATGAATTTTATTATTTGTTATTTCATTTCTAATATGTCTTCTCAAATCAACTTTTAGATCAGGTATAGTCTTATATCATTTATTTCTAAGTCAAATATCTAAATTTGTATACTCAATATGTCTTCTCAAATCAAATTTTAGATAAGGTATGGTCTTTCTCTTTTATTTTAAAATCAAATTTCTAGATTTTGTATACCCAATATTTCTTCTCAAATCTACATTTAGATAAGGTATGGTCTTCTCCCATTTAATTTTGAATAAAATATCTATATTCATATCTACTTTTGGATAAGATATGCTAAGAAAGTCAAGGTTAATAAAGTAAAAGGATGAGGAGGTAGTCATGCAATTAATGCTAAGTAGTTGAGGTGGATGAGAGAAAGAGACATAAAAGGGAAGGAGGATGAGAGGAGAGGGGGAGGATCCTTGGTATTTGTTTGGAATTGGATAGATTTATTTTGGAGGAGAAATGTGGAGAAAGAGAAGGGAGATAATGGAGATAAAATGAGAGGAATCAAACTTAGATCTATTGGAGGGAGTTGAATCTAACTTGGACACACTGCAACTGTTTGGACTTGGGCTCGGAGGGCTAGGGATTCTGTGGAGGTTCCCTGGGCTAGGAAATCATTGCTAGTTGGCTGGGAGGTAAATCCAGTAGCGTATCCCAGCAAGAGCATCTCAATAGAATCAAGAGCATCTTAACCCATCTATTGATACATGTATTCTTTGAAAATTGATTACTTATTTAAATTGTTGCAATGAAATTTATTACTTTATTTATATGTTGCAAATGAATTTTACTTGTATGTTATCATCAAATAAATGTTGAGCTAGAAATAGACTATTTTCCTTTTTATTGTGTTTAATTGAAGATAATCCTAGGTTTAGTTAAAGGATCTTGGATTTAGGTGCTCACACTATCTTCTTAAGACAAAGGATGAAGTATTTGAAAAGTTCAAGGAATTCAGATCTAGAGTGGAGACCTTAACCAAAATAAAGATAAAAAATTTGAGATCTAACAATGTGGGGAATACACTTCAAAATAACTAGTCATGTCATATTGTAAAGAAGCGGGTATTAAGAGGGAGCTCATTGTTCCCTACAATCCTGAGAATAATGGAGCTGTAGAAAGGAAAAATAGAACAATTGAAGAATGTATGTGAACCATGATATTTGATCAAGATCTATCGAATTTTCTATGGGGAGAAGCAACAATGACAACAATACATATAAAAAATAGAATCCCTCATAGAATCCTTGATAATATGACACTGAAAGAAGCACTCACCCAAAAAAATTCATGAGTGGATTGTTGTAACTCATTTGCATTTACCTTTGAAATATTTTTCAAAACACCAAAAAAGCATATATGATAAAAAATGTAAAATTTTGTGTGTCATAAAAGAACTTTGATTTATATATTGGTACTAAACATTATGTGATGATATGTGAAGGTGAGTTGAGTTGGGCTCATTCACGTACATAACAGTTCAAAAGCCAGACTGATGGGCACGTTCAGAACATTGCACGCCGAACAGGGCCGAGTCGGGCTCATTTGCAAGCTCAAGAGGGACCAGCGCGGTAGAACACTGGATAAGCTCAGGAGGGTTACATTGTGGAGCAAAAAAACTAATTTCCCAAAGGCGGAGAAAGGGCACATTTCCCTTAAACACTTAAGAGTTTTGGAGGAGGCGCAAAGGGAAAAATGGATGGTCGGGATCAAAGCGCAAAACTAGAGCGGGGAGATAGACGGTGGAGATTAAATTGCAAACTGAAAATCACAAGTTTCAAAGGATAGGCGTGGGAGGTAAGTGATAAAGTCGCCGAAGTGCGACGTGCAATGTCAGGTGGGACTTGATCGCATAGCACACATTGTAGGTTTTAAAAGTTCAGTGTTAAGGAAAAGGTTAAAGTCAGTGAAATGCGAAGTGCGACGTGGCAAGCTGACGTAGCAGACGACGTGGCCCTGGCTTGCATACCTCACAACGCAAGTTTTAAAATTTAAGGGCGAAGGGTAATTTTTATAATCGCCGAAGTGCAATGTGCGATGTGGTGGGGCTCGATCACAAATCATGAATCACAAGTTTTAAAGGATTTACGCGGGAGGTAAGTGATAAGGTCATGGAAGTGTGATGTGTGATGCCAGGTGGGACCTGATCGCATAGTGCACATCGCAATTTTTAAAATATAAACGCTAAGGAAAAGTTAAAGACGACGAAATGTGAAGTGAAATGTTGGCACAGATGTGATGTGGCTCCAAGATGAAATATAAAGGATTTCAAGTTTTGGATTATGTTGTTATGCGCCATTTTATGAAGAAATAGGCAGAACGCGAGAGAAAAACTGAGGTAAGTGACCCGATGCAGATCAAAGGAGAAGAGGCAGAGTCGGGTAGCAGGTGATATGATTGACATCGTTTGAAGCATAAGGGCATAGGCAAAGTTGGGAAGAAAGGCGTATAGAAGCCTTATTGGGAGCATGACAGCTGGGTCAAGTCAGGCACTAAGGTGTCTTTACAGAGTTGTGTAGTCACTGCGTCATAACCAGAAATGACACCTCAGCACTTCGTGAGGACGCATCAACAACATCATATTCAACAAAACGAACTATATTTCTAGTTTTAATTTGTTTTCTCAAGTATGATTGCGGAAGTAATATTAACAGTTTAAGTATTCAAATAGTTTCAAGAAGTTCAAGAGTTACGAACCACTGTTATGTATTTAAGTAAATAGAAATAAAGAAAAAGGGTTCTGAGTTTTGGACCTCTGGAGGATTGTTAATTTGGTGCTCAATTTTCTAAGAAATAAATGAAAGAAGATCAAGTTTCCGACAGTTGTTGATGTTGATATGTCTTTCTAGTTTCGCTCTGTGTTTATTCCTCTTTCAATGAAGTGAAGTAATGTAGCAGCCGGTCTCTTAATTACATTTGTGAGTAAGAGTTAAACGAATTTAATTTGCGCTCCTTCACCTCATCTCTTCTTTCTTCATAAAATCCTGATGAAACTTTAAAGTAATAGATTCTGTGTCTGCAACATATTATTTCGAGTTTAATCTCTCTCCATGAATTTCCTCTGAAACTTAAAAGTGATAGATTCTGTTTCTCAACATATCACTTCAAGTTTCCTTTACAGTTCTTCTTTTCATTTCATTCGGATATCAACAGTTTATAACATTGTGAAGGCTTTCATTATATCAGACTATTGAGTGTATTAAATAATTAGATTCCAAAGGTGTTAAGAAGAGGCCATTTGATATTATAATTGTGACATACTTTTACAATATATCTTAAGCACTGATTCCTTACCACATCCAAGGGATTGTTTCTTGAGATACAACATTTTCTGGCGCCGTTGCCGGGGACGAAGAAAAAAAGTTTATTTTCCCTAGGTTTTTCACATTATTTCCTCTGGTTGTTTAGTGAGGAGGAAATATTCAGATGTGTTTGTTCTTTTCAAAATTCTGGCTTTCAAAATGCCTCACACAAGTTCAGATACCTCACAACAGATAGTCCCTGCTTTTCCAGATCCAAAAAGATTGGTTTCTAAAAAGGCTCAGAAACTTGAAAATTCTTCAATACCTGATCCTGCATTGCCTTCTCCTGGCAGTAGTTCTCATAACCCTTTGTTTGAAGATATTTCCAAGTAACTCCCTTTATTGGAACAAGATACTCCTTCCACACCCATTTATTTTCAAGAACCTCAGTTAGAAGAACATTATTTCAAGCTTGTTTCTTTTACCTCCACTCATGCTAAACCAAATATAGTTGTTGGTCCCTCTGTTATTGTCCATCAACCCACGCCCATATAATTTTTTCCTCCACCTTCATTCACTTTCATAGCAGGTTCATCAACCTCAACCACCTAAGGAGCAGTTAACCAAGTTGTTAATATGGTAGCACCAGCTTTCTTAATGTATAGATAGGCACCACTAAATCTTCTGCAACCAATGAATTCCATTCCTCAATAATACCTCAAATTACTTCCTCGTTTCACTGGAGAAGATGAAGTAACTGCAGAACAATATTTACCCTTGTTTTTCACTTTTGCTGAGAATTTAAATGTAGAACATCTTAATGTTGTGATGATACTATTTGTGCAGTATCTAAGTTGAGAGGCTAGGAAATGGTTCAAAGGTTTACCAAATGATTCCATAAATGATTGGGAAGAGTTAGAAATGCAATTCACTCAGAGATGGGGAGAGAAGAGAGGTCATGGTTACTCATTGACAGAGTTTAATTCAATTAAACGAAATCCTAATGAAAAAATTTCTGTATTTGTAAAAAGATTCAACAAATTGTACAATAGTTTACCTATAGAGATGAAGCCCCCCCCCCCATGTAGGAGAAAAGGTAGTTTTTGTTGGGGCTTTTGAAGATGATGTTAGCTTTACATTTAGAGAGAGAAGATCCCCTACTCTTGAGCAGATACAGACAAATGATTTAGAGATTGAAGCGAATATGGCTGCAGTTGGAAAGGTGAAAGAGAAACAGCCAATCCAAGAGAAGGGGAAGGCAAAAGAAGAATCATCACAAGATCTAAGAATTGAAGATATGAAAAAGGTGATAAAAAATCTGACAAATAAGCTAGCTAAGATGGAATTGGAAAATAAAAACTCCCAAAGACAAGTGCAACAAAACCGAGGGGGGTTTAACCCTCAATTCAAAAGACATCCCCTGCAAATATTGCAGAGGGAAAGAAGAGATCAAGACCAAGTTCAAGCTCCATTGTATATAGAAGTAGCACCGGGAGAGCCAACAAAAGATGACCGAAGGGAGGCTGAGGATCAGGTATCTGCTATGTATGCAATAGAAGAGGATGAAGAGGAATATCGTGAGGGAGAATATGTTGAAGCTGAAGTTTCTTAATGGATGAATACTGTAGGAAATTCATAGATTTCATGCAAGCTAAGTTACATAAAAAGTATGATTTGAGGTCTAGAAAGAGATCTAGAGTGAAGGGTCATGAAGGTGAAAAACAAGGTTCCATTCCTCCTCCAATGGCGACTCCACTACAAAAGGACCGTACGAAACAGGTCAGTAATAAGAAACAACCTGTAAATTCACTTAATAGAACAAATGTGCAGCAGGGTGAATCTTCCCAGAACAAATCAGTTGACACTAATATCTTGGAGAGAGTTTTTCATGTACCCGAACAAGCAACATATTCTAGAAAGAGTGAAGAAGAACTTGAAAATAACGTTAAGCAAACTCATGCTTTCAATTTGACAAAATAGTTGGAGAAGGTCAAAATCCAGGTACCTCTTATAGAATTAGCCAAAATACCAGCTTACAAGAAAGAAATTTCAGAATTTATTAATCTCACACAGGTGGAAGACATAAGTGACACAGTGAACTTACAAGAATAAAAGTCAGTGGTCACCTTTGGTCCTCATGTAGAAGAAATAGATCCCTCTGTTCCACCCTTCTATATTTCTTCGTTGCTTCATGATTATGAAGGAACTTAACTTGCAGATTACCAAAACTTATAGGGATATATATTCATTTGATTCCAAAAGGGTGAAATTTGTTGGGTTAATTAAAGATGTAGAAGTTTCGTTGGCACAAATCCCAACAAAGAGTATAGTCATGGATCTAGTGGTTGCTGACATCCCAGCCAAGTTTGGAATGCTCCTGTCAAGATCTTTGGGAGAAAAGTTGGGAGGTGTACTAAAATTAGATTTCACTTATGCTATCATTCTAGTTTTTAATGGGGAAGAAAGGAAGTTGTACAGGGAAAAAAGGTTTGTGAAGACTACCTCCAAGAAAGATGCAGGAAATTCCCCCATTTATAGTCAAGAAACAGAAGACCTTTCTTGTTTCATGCTGCATGAAGATGTAGAATTTGATGAAGACATAGGGAAGTAGCTCTCTTAAGCAATTGTAAATAATGATATGCAGTCAATGAATACTTGGAAGTGCTACTTTGATGGTGCCTACTCCAAGGAGGGCGCGGGTGTTGGATTCTTACTGATATCACCAAAAGGTAACCTCATGCCTTTCTCTTTTCAACTAGGATTTGATTCAACAAACAATGTGGTTGTGTATGAGGCCTTAATCTCAAGCCTTCAAGTTTCTAAACATATGGGAGTTCAATGTATTTCAATTTTTGGTGAATCTGAATTGATAATTAGGCAGATTAAAAATCATCGTCAAACGATTTTAATTAATATTGTGTTTTTTTTTTTTTTTTTTAATGTTTGATTTGTTTTTTGTCGTTTTGATATATATATTTATCTTTGTGTTTTTTTCCTTTTTTTGTATTTTTTTTCCATGTTTTTATATATTTTTATGTTCTAATATATATTATTATCTACTTCTTATTATTTTTTTATTTTTTTTGTGTTTTTGTTTTTGTTTTTATTTTTCTCAATATATTTTCTATTTTTTTTGTCACGTTTATGTTTTTATTTGTATTTTTTCATGTTTTAATATATATATATATATATATATATATATATATATATATATATATATATATATATATATATATATATATATATATATATATATATATATATATATATATATATATATATATATATATATATATATATATATATATATATATATATTAATTTTTTTTGTAAGCTCAGTAGGACTACATCTTCATCATCATGTCCAAATACATCACCTCGATCGGGCACAAGTAATTGAACGTATGACTTCACATCAAGAAGTGATTTAACAACCCACCTAATCACTATCTATCCAAGGCCCGTTGAAATTTATTTACTTATTATTATTTTTTAAATTTTTCGTGTTTATTTTATTTTATTTTTATTTTTTTCAATGTTTTAATTTTTGTTTTCTTTCATATTTTTCACTTTTATATATTTATTTATTATTTTGTTTTGTTTTATTTTTTCATATAGGGTCTGTGTTGATCCTCGGCTAACAATCCGATCCCATTATGTGTCAATTTGATTGTTGATTTTAAATTTTTTGTTGTAAAAGATCGAGTCTGCCCACACAATGTCTCAATTTCATGGCTGATATTTTAGTTTTCATTTCAATGGGTCGAGCTTGCCTACACTGTGTGCCAATTTGATGGTTGCATTTTAAATTTTTGTTGCAATGTGTCAAGTTATTTTAGGCTAAGATTTTAAAGTCGTCATATTTTTATCATTTAAAAAATAAATTACTCCTGGAATATTGACTCTTTCATTCAGGTGTTCATTTTGAAAGTTTTTTTAATCGAAAATTTTTCCATATTTTCATGTTTGAAAAATTGTCAAAATTTTAAGGTTTTCCAGATTCATTCTAGTATTCCAGCATCAACATTTTTTTAGGTTGGTTTTCACGTTTTTTTTTAGTTTTTTGGCTAGAGTCCTGTTTTGAGTTTATAGTTCCCGTTTCAAAGTTTATGTTGTTGGGTGGTTCCTTCACAATCATGGCCTCTAGATTCAGAGAAACTATGGATCTCTTTATCTAGGTTTCAGGGGGTCGGATGAACTTGAAGAAAATCTAAGTATGTACTTGGAGTGGAAGTAAAAATATCTTGCTAAAAATCATACAAATCCTCTCTTTTATTGTGTAGGAGGAATGGATTTAATTTACATATTTGGGGATATCTATCAGTCTTCTTTCTCAAAGAGAAAATACTTGGCAAGATATCCTCTCCAAAATCAAGAACAAAATGATGCGATGGAGAGCATAGTGGTCAAATCTAGCTAGCTTAGTGGTCCTTCTCAAATGTTTTTTATCTTATTTACCCCTTCTCTATGTTCTATTGGCTCCTTCTATGTTTTCTATTGGCTCCAACAAGGATAAAAATGGAACTTGCAAAAGATTATCGAAAATTTTTATGAGGAGGAGAGTCCTACACAAATTAGTTCCACCTCATCAATTGGTCAACTATTCATAACCCGAAATCCATGGGTGGTCTTGGAGTTCGAGACCCCCAACTGGTCAACAAGGCTACCGAATTTATTGTCCACAATCTCTAAACATCACAACTTTGTTTCCTATATCTCCTTTTATTCAATTCATGCTCTACACCCAAGAATTTCTCCACACCTCTTTCATATCACTGCCCTGATTTCACATGGGAGAATCGTTATATAACACAAAATTTTGTGATAGTAGAAGGTTATCGTCTTTCTTCTTCCTAAGTTATTCTATAAAAAAATTGT
Source organism: Pinus albicaulis (assembly GCA_034641835.2). Classification (NCBI taxonomy): domain Eukaryota; kingdom Viridiplantae; phylum Streptophyta; class Pinopsida; order Pinales; family Pinaceae; genus Pinus; species Pinus albicaulis. Next base: position 403,629,628 of record CM076583.1, on the reverse strand, counting down.
ATCAATTTTCATTCATTGAATATATATTGAATTATATCATAAACAAATTGTTTAAGCTTTAATTGCATTATTCACTTCATGAAGTTGTGAGCATTGGAAGCCTTGGTAACTCCTATCATCTCCAAATTGATTGTGTTTTATTTTCTATAGAGAATGTTCTCTTGGATTCTTCTTACAAATGTGATGCGCCCTTACCTACCAAAGTTATATATTTTCTTGAAGCCCTTATATTAAACATAATGATGTCATTGCAATATATTTTCATTAACCCTTCTAATGGGTCGTATAATCTTATCCTTTCTTTTTATGTGGCTCTCTTTGGTGAAGATAACAAACAAAAGTTTCATATAATTAGAGCCTTTAATAATTTCGTTTCTTAGACTTAAAGCATCAACTATCACACTTAAAAGCAACTTGATAAGGTTAGGACTAGTATCAATCACTGAAAAAAGATTGTGGGGTTGGGGGTAGAATCATATCTGGTTTTCAAGGAGTGGCAAACTTATTCAACAAAGCTAGCAAAATTTAAATCAATAGTTTAAAAGGAGGACATGAATAAAACAATTTGGCTCAAAAATTATTAGAATACCCAATGAAAAGCAACTTAATCTTGATAACTAAATTACCCTAGAACAAACTTGACCAAGTCTATATCATCCATGTCAAGAAAAAATTTCAACCATTTTCGAACGGACCCAACTATTGAAAAATGGATTCATGGAACTCACTTGTTGATCCTCTCCCCACAACTAAAGGCTTGTCAATGATAGCAAGTCCTTGATAGATTCATTTCAAACCTATAAATAAGATAGCTACACCACATGCTCTCCATTGCGACACCACTGCCTAAGCTTTTCAAACAACTCCATTAAAACAAAACCATCACCCCTAGATTAATTCTTACTAATTTCCAACATTTTATGTATTTCCTAGATCCATTTCTTCCTTAAAAAACACCCTAAAATTATTTTAATGCACTATACATTCTCACCCTAAAAACAAAAGTTTTCCACAAGTTTATGCTACCCTTTGAAATTCAAATATACCAACCATGATAAAATGAGTAAGTATGAATCAACATACATAGTCATGTAGATGTCATCTTGCTTTGCAACATCATCAAAGACTATATAAAATGCATGATGCTAATGATGAAGCCCCTTCAACCTTAATTAAAGGTATATGTTATCAACATGAATTCAATTATGGGTCCTAACATAAATTTATTTCTTGGATAGAGACCACACCCTAACATAAACAATAAATTATTCTTGCTATCCATCTCTGAAAATAGGGGCCAACAAATCAATATTTTTTTTACCTTCCATAAGAATAGTATTTACTTCTCTCTGCCCATCGTGACACTAGAACATTTGGGCACAATTATTGTCCATTCTTCTATGTTAATGCGAGGTTTGGAAAATAAAAGTGAGACTACTAGATTAAGATTTTAAATGAAATTTGTGAATTTCTTAAGTTGTTAGAATTGATGTGTCGATACGCAAGAAAACTAACTTTTACCTTTGTTCCTTTAACCCAAATAGAAGTCCCTCAAACTCTATATGGTTTTGAACTTGTTATATACATTTGATTGTCTTCATTATTTTGTTGGGTACCCTTTGACATATTTAATTTTTGCATTAATATTGAGCTTGCGACCAAGATGATCATAAAGAGTTCTCTTAGGGAACCTAGTTGATTTAATGACCCATTAAGTATGAATCTATTCTTGGACATTATAAGAAGAAGAAGCAATGAAAACAAAATTATAGTGGCATTTCCATGAAGAGAAAGAAGATGAGGTGGATGGTTTAAAGTTGTTAGCATTTTTAATAAATATGAATAATTGAGAGTAAATGAATTTTAGCCATTAAACCATATGGCATAGAGGAAACAAACACCTCACAAAATAATTATGAAAAATAAATTATAATATTCTAAATTTAAAACTATATTTAATATCATTTTTCCATACCATAAATTTTATCAATGAACTTGTCAGGGAAAATTTTAAGGATGGAAGCTTATCTTAAAGTTTAGCAACCTTGGCTAATCTTACTAGTCCCTAATATCCAAATTTTAAAATGTTTGATGATAATTTTGCAAAAATGTTCAGATTTCTAACTATTTTATATTAGACAATACATAATTGGCGATTTTTAATATAAAATAATTTTATACTATAAAATTTGGGCTAATTCATTTTTAGAAAAAAGGAAATTGGTGAATATTTTTTTTTGTAGAAAGCATGGACTATTAGCCCACATGTGAATATTAGCCCAAATGTGATGTACTCTTACCTACCAAAGTTATATATTTTCTCAAAGCCATTATATTAAACATAATTATGTCATTTCAATATATTTTCATTAACCCTTCTAGTGGGTCGTATAATCTTATCCTTTCTTTTTATGAAAATTTTGTTTGTTATCTTCACCAAAGAGAGCCACATAAAAAGAAGGGATAAGGTTATACGACCCACTAGAAGGGTTAATGAAAATATATTTCAATGACATCACTATGTTTAATATAAAGGCTTCGAGAAAATATATAACTTTGGTAGGTAAGGACGCATCCGATAAAATCATAGATCTCGTTGATATGATTCCAATGACGCTTGAATCGCTTCAATCCGACACCATATGCGAAAGCTAACGTGTTCTAAAGTTCTTGGCAAACAACTGAAAAGTCAACTTTGAGGGTTGACTAGGCTGATCTTTTATTGAATTGAAAAAAGGGTTGACTGGGAAAGACATACTTGTGACATGGAACTAACATCAACAGGTGACTGTACATGCACGGCAGATAGGTGGGCCAATCACATGCTGAAACGTGGCCTAGTTGTATGAGGATAGGTGGTAGAGGATCAAACTTTACATTTTCAAGAAAGAATTGAAGTTGTGCAAAGTAGTCATAGAAAGACAATGTCAAAGTGACTTTGCTTGTCAAATATTTCCTCAATGGGAATCTTAATAGTTGTGGTATAGGTAGATGGAGAATTTTTTTTTCAAATTTCATCATTTAATTATAGGAAGAAGAGATTATTTTAGCCTTACATAATCTACATATATCGGGTATCGTATATAGACATTTGGAACCTGAGAACATGCTAATATAGGCCAACATTGTGGCATGCTCACACTGTTCATCGTATAAGGTGAAAATCCCCCCTCTTTAATCGATTATAAAAGAAAAACACCGAGTTGTAGGGGTATCATTTTGGCAAAAAGTAACATTGTTTGGTGACCAAAATCATTTTTGTAGGTGATTCTATTTCTACCATATATATTTTGTTCACATGCTTGAGAATATGGCTATATAAGTCTTGATTTTTGACATATAATTTTGGTTGAAATTTTGATACCTTAGGAGTGAATCTAGTCTGTATGTAGTTTGGAACCCTCGTGGAGGACATTGGCCTGAGGCAATATATATAAAATTTTTTTGTTGATGTGGCTACATAAATTCTCTTCATGTACTCTCTTGCATAACCTTTTAATATTTCATATTGTGTCATTCTCATAATAAGAAATTGATTTTTCAGTCATGGGAATGGTTTTTGAGGTGTGGTTTAGATGGTTAACCCTTTGGTGGAAACATATCTAAATGAAGCAATTAAGTTATATGGTGTCAATTATGTAAATTGGAAGTTTAAATTATAGACATTAATGAAGGTTACAATGTCTGGTTGATAGCATTTGGGGATGAAGTAAATTCTAATGTCGCCGTAAGATTTACAATTGCATCAATGCAATATTAGGATAGGCAAGAGACTAAGGCAAAGTTATTATGTTGTGAATGTCCATGAAGGACAACATTATACCCCGTATCAAAGACTATATGACCTCCAATGAGAAATGGAAAAAACTTAAAGACTTTTATGAGTTAAAGAATACAAATCGAATCATGTTTCTAAAGAGTAAATCCTTTCCATTAAAATGGAATAAAATGAGAGAATTAGTAATTAATGATTTGGAAGGTATACTCATGCAGGAGGAAGAAAGATGAATAACATTAGGCCTCAAAGTTTTGATTTGGAAATGATGGCAAAGGGAAAACCTTCCAAATGAAATCCATGGGAAGGAAGTAAGGAGGAAAGCGACCACATGGAAAGCCATCATATGAAAATCCACCATTTTCAAAGCCACAAAAAGGTATGAAACCCCCAAAGGATGATGTTAGAATTAAATGTCATTACTACAAAAAGCCTAGGAATTTTTTTAGAGATTGTTGCAAAAGAAATTATTATGAATCCAAACATAGAAACAAAAAGAACATTGGTCATTTTGTTGATAGAGGATAAGGAATGAATGATGACTTCAAAAATCTGTTAGGTCCCTATATTACTAGTATAGTCCCTTATTGTTGTTAGTGTAACCCCCTTATTGTTATTATTGTACCCCTATAACCCCCTCATTGTTATTATTGTGCCCTTAAATTATTATTGTTAGGTCAACTAGGATTACATTGTGGCCCCATGGACTCCTATATATAGAAAGGAGGTTTTGTAATTTGTATCATCCAATAATTTTTCATACATGTAATGTATTGGAGGTTTCCCCCTCGAAGTGGCTTATTTATAAGGCGTTGATATCTCTTTTCTTCTATTTTTGGAGCTAGTTTCACAACATTTGGTATCAGAGCTTTGGATTTTAGGGTTTCGCTACTCCAAACAAGTCACCGTGGCATTTTCGCTATAACGTTTTTGCTACGAAGGTTCAGAAGCTGAAATTTTTAGCATGTGAAGCCAACATCCTGAGGAACATCTTCAAAAAGTTTCAGAGCTTGGTTCACAATATTTTTGGAGATATGGTCTATGGAAGTTAGGGCTTTTTGCAGGCTCCTGAATTTTACTTAAAAAGGTCATCGCAGAATTTGCGCTATAACGTTTTTTCTACGAAGGTTTAGAAGCTGAAATTTTGAGAGCGCGAAGCTGAAATACTGAGGAACATCATCGCAAAATTGTAGAGCGTGGTTTGCAATATTTTCGGAGATATGATCTGTGAAAGTTAGGTCTTTTTCGGGGTCCTGAATTTCATCTCAAAGAGGTGATCGTGGGAAAACCTTCATAACTCTCTCTTTGAGCATCAGATTGGAATTCTGTAAAAAGTGACTGGAATTAAAAGGACTGTAGTTTCCTTTCTATATATTATAGAGCCAAAGGAGCAAACAGTGACACGTGGCAAGTCGTACAAGTTCGCTCTACTGAACCAGTCCATAATTAGGACATTGTGGGATATTGGACATAACTTTTCCTTGAAGAATCCAAATCAAGTCAGACATGTGGCATTTGAAAGAAGCTTTAGAGGACTACTAGAGGGCCGAATTTTAGATATTGAGGATTCACAAGTATATATAATTCAATTGCAATATTGAGCTCCTCAAAAGCAAGTAAAATGTGTGTATTTTTTTCCCGAATTGCATAAGTCTTGTTTGAAGAATAAAATTGAATTGATTCCAAGGGCATATTATAGAATAGATATCAGTATTGGATTATAAACTTGCCCCTAAAAATAATTCAACACCCATTAAGCCTTTATAAGTCTCTACTATGACTCATGAAGATGAAGAATGACAACATGACATATCAAAATTACAAGAGCAAGTGCAACAAATTTCGCTCTCGCAAAGAGCAACAAAAAATGACATGGAAGTTTTGAAGAAAGGTGTGGAAACTAAGATGGATGGTTTGAAGAAAGGCGTGGAATCTAAGATGGATGGTTTCAAGAATGGCATGGAAGCTAATATGGATGGCATGGAAGCTGGCATGGAATCTAAGATGGATGACATGGAAGCTAAGATGGAAAACATGAAGAATGATCTAAAAGCAGACATGGAAAGTTTGACAAAGTTGATACATGAAATGTTTCCTAATGGTGAAAAGATAGTAGAGGAAACTCATGATGAGAATAAAATAAATGTTAATCACAATTTCATAAACGCCCCAATGTTGAATGACAAGAACTTCTATAAAAGAAAGATGCATAAGTTGTGAAGAGTCTACATTTTTCAGATTTACATATGGAGGAGCATCTTTTGAAAAATACAAATAGCATGCAAAAACACACAAAAGGCTGCATGTATTTACATATTTTTAGAACAAAATACATTTGTAATAGTATCGATGGCTTTTTCTCTCGTAAAAAAATTGTCACTTGGTCAATTTTTATGGAGGAAATGATAGCACATCATGAGGATACAAAGAGAAACACCTTCTTTAGCCAATTGATAAATCTCAAACAAAAGGGTTTAGTGGGGGAGCACATTGAGGACTTCCAAAAATTGAATATAAGGGTAACTGATATTTTAGAGGAACACAGTATAGATCTCTTCATAGGTATTTTAAAGGATAACATCCAACATGAAGTTCGCGTTTTGGAACCTGATTCATTGGAGAAGGCATTCAGGTTGGCAAGAAAAATTGAATGTAAAATTATGGTGACAAGGAAGCTTACCACTCACTTCTATAAATATGGAAGTGTTGCTACTCCTATATTTCCACAACCTACAAGGTTGACACCACAAAAATTGGAAGAAAAAGAGCAAAATGGATTTGCTACAGTTGTGATAGCAAATACACTAAAGGTCATAAGTGTGCCGAGAAGAAATTATTTTACATATATTTTGAAGAGGAAGAAGAAAATGAACAAGAATCCTCAAAAGAAGAGGATATACTCTAGGAACCAACCCTAGAAGAGGAAGAAATAAGTCTGACCATATCGTGTAATGCATTGTTAGGAATTACCACTCCTCAAACTCTCAAGATAGAAGGACATATCAAGAAGAAAAAGGTAATAGTGTTGATTGATTAAGGTAGCACCCAAAATTTTATTCATTGTAAGGTAGCCAAGAAATTGAATTGTTTCCTATACCCAACACCAGAATGTCAAGTGATGGTTGCAAATGGAGGAAATATAAATTTCTCTGGAAAATGCCATAATATCAAGCTAACCATGGGGGAATATGTATTGAATAGTCCAATGCTTTCCATTCCTATGGGAGGTGCTGATGTTGTACTAGGAGTACAATGGTTACAATCATTGGGGACAGTAGCTTTCAATTTTCAAGAACTTTTCTTAAAAAATTTTTCAGAAGTAAAGGAAGTCGAATTATGGGGTATTGCAGGGAAGTCGGGAAATATAATAATATATAATGTCATGACAAAGCTTCTAAAGAAATAACAACAAGGCGTCATTGCAAAATTATGCTCACTAGAAGTTCCAACATCAAAATCATGTATTTCTGCAGATCTCCAAAAAGTCTTGGACAATCATTCCAAGGTGTTTGAAACTCCCAAAGGACTCCCATGTTGTGTAACCAGCTCCAAAAATAGAAGAAAAGAGATATCAACGCCTTAGAAATAAGCCACTTCGAGGGGGCAACCTCCAATACATTACATAAATGAATAATTCTTGGATGATTCAATTTAAAAAACCTCCTTTCTATATATAGGAGTCCATGTGGCCATAATGTAATCCTAGTGGGCCACAATGTAATCCTAGCCGACCTAACAATAATAATTTAAGGGCACAATAATAACAAAATGGGGGTTACAAGGGTACAATAATAACAATAAGGGGGTTACACTAATAACAATAAAGGACTATACTAGTAATATAGGGACCTAACATGCCCCTCTCCTTCAAAAAAGTGTTGTCCTCAACGCTTGAGTAGCTCTGGGTGCTTCTGTATAAAATTCTCATCCTCCCATGTAGAATCTTCAGTGGGTAAGTTCTTCCACTTGATGAGATACTCTGAAATTGATCGATTCCGTAGCTGTTGAGTTATTGTTTCCGTGACCGCTTCAAGTTCCAATATGATTTTTCCTTCCTCATAAAGTTTTGGAAATATTGTTTGAACAGGAATATTTTCACCTATAACCTTCTTTAAGCATGAAACATGGAAAACTGGATGCATTCGCGAAGAAGCAGGAAGCTCCAATTTGTATGCCATAGTAACAATATTTTGCAACACCTTGTAAGGACCATAGTACTTTGGCGATAATTTATTATCCTTCTTAGCTTGCTTGAGGGACATTTTTTTGTATGGTTGTAGCCGTAAAAATACCTAATCTCCTACAACAAAGATTCTCTCGCTGCGATGTTGATCTGCCTGTTGTTTCATTCGATTTTTTGCCAAAGTCAGGTAATCCTTTAAGATTTGGAGAACTTCTTGCTGATGCTCGATGTGATCTTCCACTGCTTGAGCCTTCGAATTTTCCCTTAAATATGATGTGATGGATGGTGGATGATATCCATAAAGTGCCATAAATGGGGTCATTTTTGCTGGAGTATGGAAGGAAGTGTTATACCACCATTCAGCGAGAGGTAACCACTTGACCCATTGTGTTTGTTTATCAGATACAAAACAACGAAGATATCCTTCCAAACATTTATTTACTATCTCGGTTTGACCATCGGATTGAGGATGATAAGATGAGCTATGAGCTAATTGAGTACCCAAACAAGAAAATAACTCTGTCCAAAAATTTCCAGTAAAAATGGGATCTCTGTCACTCACAATAACCCTTGGGCTTCCATGTAGCTTTTGAATTCTGTCCATAAATGTAGTAGCAACTGCACTTGCTTTAAATGGATGAGATAATGCACAAAAGTGTGCATACTTGGTAAGTCTATCAACTACCACCATGATGACATTCTTTCCTTCGGACTTAGGTAAACCTGTGATAAAATCCATTGAAATCTCCTCTCAACGTTGACTTGGAATGGATAAAGGTTGTAGAAGTCCCGGGGTCTTAATTGTTTCCACTGTATTCTGCTGGCAAACCAAACATTCCGCCACAAACTTTCGAATATCAGATTTAAGGCCATCCCAAAAAAATTCTTTCTTCACCCTGTGGTAAGTTTTTAAAAATCCTGAGTGTCCTCCTAAAGGAGAAGTGTGCAATTCTAGAAGAATCTTTTGTTTTAGTTGGGAATTCTTACAAAGATACAAGCGATCTTTGTCGCATAAGGAATCATTTTTCCAACTAAATGTATCAGATGTACTAGGATCTTGCTGCAACTTTTGAATGAGTGTCCATACATCTTTATCCTTCTTCCATTCATCTCTTGCTTCGGTTATCCAATCTGGTTGGATAATAGAAATGGCACAAAGAAATGCTTCCACCTCTTCATTCTTTCTTGAGAGTGCATCTGCAACAACATTAAACTTTCCCTTTTTGTAGATTATTTCAAACTCATAACCCAACATCTTTGTGACCCATTTTTGCTACTCTTCTGAAGATAGTCTTTGTTCCAAAAAGTGTTTAAGACTATCATGATCGGTTTTTACCTTGAAGTGTCTTCCCATTAGGTAAGTTCTCCATTTCTTTAGTGCATGCAGGATTGCTAACATTTCCTTCTCATAAATGGGTTTCTGTAAATACTTTCCTTTGATTGGATGACTTTCAAAAGCAATGGGTCTTCCTTCCTTCATTAAAATAGCACCAATTCCATTTCCCGAGGCATCACATTCCACAATAAAGGTTTTTGTAAAGTCTGGCGTAGCTAAGACCGGTGCTAGGCACATTGCCTCTTTAAGATGTTCAAAGGGCTTAGTTGCTTCAAGGGTCCATGAAAATGCATCTTTCTTCAATAATATTGTTAGAGGTACTGCTATTCTCCCATAATTCTTAACAAACTTGCGATAATACCCTGTTAACCCGAGAATTCCTCGCAACTGCTTTATGGTTGTGGGGATTTTCCATTCTTTAATGGCTCTAATTTTGTTAGGGTCTACTTTAACACCCTCGTGAGATAAAATATGACCCAGATATTCTCCTGCAATAGTTTGAGCACCCTGTCAACATGTTCAACATGATCCTTCCAAGACCTGCTATAGATTAGTATATCATAAAAAAATACTAGCAAAAATTTTCTAAGGAAGTGTTTGAAAATGGAATTCATCAACCCTTGAAATGTAGAAGGTGCATTGGTAAGGCCAAAAGGCATGACCAAAAATTCATAATGACCCTCATGAGTTCGAAATGCTGTTTTTGGACTATCTTCAGTCTTCATTCTAATTTGATGATATCCTGAACGAAGATCCAACTTGGTAAAATAAATTGCTCCATGTAATTCAGCCAATAATTCATCAATCACAGGAATGGGAAATTAATCTTTAATGGTGAGCTTATTGAGCTCCCTATAATTTGGACACATTTGCCATGATCCATCCTTCTTGTGTACCAATACTACAGGAGCGGAGAAAGAACTTTGACTAGGTTGAATTATACCCGCCTCTAACATTTCTGCGATCATACGTTCAATTTCTCTCTTTTGGACGTAAGTATATCTATAAGGCCTGATGTTTGGAGGAACACTTCCTGGAATCAAATTAATAGCATGATCATGATCACAAATAGGTGGGAGTCCTTTGGGAGTTTCAAACACCTTGGAATGATTGTCCAAGACTTGTTGGAGATCTACAGAAATAGATGATTTTGATGTTGGAACTTCTAGTGAGCATAATTGTGCAATTACGCCTCGTTTTTATTTATTTAGAAGCTTTGTCATGACATTAGAGCTTATTATCTTTCCCGGTTTCCCTGCAATACCCCGTAATTCAACTTCCTTTCCTTCTAAATTTTTTTTCAAGAAAAGTTCTTGAAAATTAAAAGCTACCGTCCCCAAAGATTGTAACCATTGTACTCCTAGTACAACATCAACACCTCCCATAGGAATGGAAAGCATTGGACTAGTCAATACATATTCCCCCATGGTTAGCTTAATATTATGGCATTTTCCAGAGCAATTTATAGTTCCTCCATTTGCAATCATCACTTGACATTCTGGTGCTGGGTATAGGAAACAATTTAATTCCTTGGCTACCTTACAATGAATAAAATTATGGGTGCTACCTGAATCAATCAACACTATTACCTTTTTCTTCTTGATTTGTCCTTCTATCTTGAGTGTTTGAGGAGTGGTAATTCCTGCCAGTGCATTACACGATATGGTCGGATTCATTTCTTCCTCTTCTAGGGTTGGTTCCTGGTGTATATCCTCTTCTTGTTCATTTTCTTCTTCCTCTTCACAATTTATGTAAAATAATTTCTTCTCAGCACACTTATGACCTTTAGTGTATTTGCTATCACAACTATAGCAAAGCCCTTTTGCTCTTTTTTCTTCCAATTGTTGTGGTGTCAACCTTGTAGGTTGTGGAAATCTAGGCACAGCAACACTTCCTTCTTTATAGAATTGAGTGGTAGGCTTCCTTGTCGCCATAATTTTACATTCAACTTTTCTTGCCAACCTGAATGCCTTCTCCAATGTATCAGGTTCCAAAACGCGAACTTCATGTTGGATGTTATCCTTTAAAGTGCCTATGAAGAGATCAATCCTGTGTTCCTCTGGAATATCAGTTACCCTTATATTCGATTTTTGGAAGTCCTCAATGTGCTGCCCCACTAAACCCTTTTGTTTGAGATTTATCAATTGGCTAAAGAAGGTGTTGCTCTTTGTATCCTCATAATGTGCTATCATTTCCTCCGTAAAAATTGACCAAGTGACAATTTTTTTATGGGAGCAAAACCATCGATACCATACAAATGTATTTTGTTCTAAATGTAAAGTTGCAATGCGTACCTTTTGTGTGTTTTTCACATTATGGAGATCAAAATATTGCTCCATCTGTAGTATCCATGTTATAGGATCCTTCCCATCAAACTTCCTCATATCCATTTTTGGAATATGGTGGTTCTTCCTGCCAACATTAGAGTTTATGAAATCACGATTAGCATTTATTTTTTTCTCATCATGAGGTTCTTCTGCTATCTTTTCACCATTAGGAAACATTTCTTGTATCAACTTTGTCAAACCTTCGATGTCTGATTTTAGATCTTTCTTCATGTTTTCCATGTCGTCTTTCATGTCATCCGCCTTAGCTTCCATGCCATCCATATTAGCTTCCACACCATCCATCTTAGATTCCACGCTATCCATCTTAGCTTCCACGCCTTTCTTCAAACCATCCATCTTTGCTTCCATGCCTTTCTTCAAAACTTCCATTTCATTTTTTGTTGCTCTTTGAGAGAGTGAAATTTGTTGCACTTGCTCTTGTAATTTTGATAGATCATGTTGCAATTCTTCATCTTCATGAGTCATAGTAGAGCCTTCTGAAGGCTTAATGGGTGTTGAATTATTTTTACGGGGCATATTTTAGAACCCAATACTGATATCTATTCTACAATATGCCCTTGGAATCAATTTAAATTGATTCTTCAAACAAGACTTATGCAATTCGGAAAAAAATACACACCTTTTTCTTGCTTTTGAAGAGCTTGATATTGAAATTGGATTATATCAGTGATTGCAGCACTTTAATATCTGAATTTCGGTACCGAAGTAGCCCTCTGAATTGTCTTTCTAATGCCATAGGTTTGACTTGATTTGGATTCTCCAAGACAAAGTTGTGTCCAATCTCCCACAATGACCTAATTATGGACTGGTTCAGTAGAGCGAACTTGTACGACTTCCCACGTGTCACTGTTTTGTCCTTTGTCTCTGAATTTGATAGCCAAGAAACTAAAGTCTGTGTACTTGCAACCAATTTTTACGGCACTCCAATCCGATGCCCAGAGAGAGAGTTATTTAACTTTTCCCACGATCACCTCTTTGAGATGAAATTCAGGAGCCTGAAAAAGCACTACCTTCCACAGATCATATCTCCAAAAATATTGCGAATCAAGCTCTGAAATTTTTTGAAGAATTTCCTTAGGATTTCAGCTTTGCACCATACAAATTTCAGATTCTGAACCTTCGTAGAAAAAAAGTTATAGCGCAAATTCCATGATGACATGTTTAGGAGCCTGAAAAAATACCTAACTTCCACAGATCATATCTCCGAAAATATTGCGAACCAAGCTCTGAAATTTTTAGACAATATTCCTTAGGATTTCGGCTTCGTACCCTAAAACTTTCCACTTCTGAAACTTCGTAGAAACAAATTTATAGTGAAAATTCCACGATGACCTGTTTGGAGTAGCAAAACCCTAGAATCTAAAGCTCTGATACCAAATGTTGTGTAACCAGCTCCAAAAATAGAAGAAAAGAGATATCAACGCCTTAGAGATAAGCCACTTCGAGGGGGAAACCTCCAATACATTACATAAATGAATAATTCTTGGATGATTCAATTTACAAAACCTCCTTTCTATATATAGGAGTCCATGTGGCCATAATGTAATCCTAGTGGGCCACAATGTAATCCTAGCCGACCTAACAATAATAATTTAAGGGCACAATAATAACAAAATGGGAGTTACAAGGGTACAATAATAACAATAAGGGGGTTACACTAATAACAATAAGGGACTATACTAGTAATATAGGGACCTAACATCCCACCTATTTGTGATCATGATCAATGCTATTCATTTGATTCCAGGAAGTGTTCCTCCAAACATCAGGCCTTATAGATATCCTTATTTCCAAAAGAGAAAAATTAAACGTATGATTGCAGAAATGTTAGAGGCGGGTATAATTCAACCTAGTCAAAGTTCTTTCTCTACTCCTGTAGTATTGGTACACAAGAAGGATGGATCATGGCGCATGTGTACGGATTATAGGGAGCTCAATAAGCTCACAATTAAAGATAAATTTCCCATTCCTGTGATTGATGAATTATTGGATGAATTACATGGAGCAATTTATTTTACCAAGTTCGATCTTCGTTTAGGATATCATCAAATTAGAATGAAGACTGAAGATATTCCAAAAACAACATTTCGAACTCATGAGGGTCATTATGAATTTTTGGTCATGCCTTTTGGCCCTACCAATGCACCTTCTACATTTCAAGGGTTGATGAATTCCATTTTCAAACCCTTCCTTAGAAAATTTGTGCTAGTATTTTTTGATGATATACTAATCTACAACAGGTCTTGGAAGGATAATGTTCAACATGTTGACAGGGTGCTCAAACTATTGCGGGAGAAACAATTATATGCAAAAACATCCAAATGTTTCTTTGGAGTACAAGAGGTGGAATATCTGGGTCATATTGTATCTCATGAGGGTGTTAAGGTAGACCCTAACAAAATTAAAGCCATTAAGGAATGGAAAGTCCCCACAACCATAAAGCAGTTGCAAGGATTTCTTGGGTTAACAGGGTATTATCGCAAGTTTGTTAAGAATTATGGGAGAATAGCAGCACCTCTAACAACATTATTGAAGAAATATGAATTTTCATGGACTCCTGAAGCAACTAAGGCCTTTGAACATCTTAAAGAGGCAATGTGCCTAGCACCGGTCTTAGCTACGCCAGACTTCACAAAAACCTTTATTGGGGAATGTGATGCCTCAGGAAATGGAATTGGTGCAGTTTTAATGCAGGAAGGAAGACCCATTGCTTTTGAAAGTCGTCCAATCAAAGGAAAGTATTTACAGAAACCTATTTATGAGAAGGAAATGTTAGCAATACTGCATGCACTAAAGAAATGGCGAACTTACCTAAAGGGAAGACACTTCAAGGTAAAAACTGATCATGATAGTCTTAAACACTTTTTGGAACAAAGACTATCTTCAGAAGAGCAGCAAAAATGGGTTACAAAGATGTTGGGTTATGACTTTGAAATAATCTACAAAAAAGGAAAGCTTAATGTTGTTGCAGATGCACTCTCAAGAAAGAATGAAGAGGTGGAAGCATTGCTTTGTGCATTTCTATTATCCAACCAGATTGGATAACCGAAGCAAGAGATGAATGGAAGAAGGACAAAGATGTATGGACACTCATTCAAAAGTTGCAGCAAGATCCTAGTACATCTGATACATTTAGTTGGAAAAATGATTCCTTATGGTACAAAGATCGCTTATATCTTTGGAAGAATTCCCAACTAAAACAAAATATTCTTCTGGAATTGCACACTTCTCCTTTAGGAGGACACTCAGGATTTTTAAAAACTTACCACAGGGTGAAGAAAGATTTTTTTTGGAATGGCCTTAAATCTGATATTCAAAAGTTTGTGGCGGAATGTTTGGTTTGCCAGCAGAATAAAGTGGAGACAATTAAGACCCCAGGACTTCTACAACCTTTATCCATTCCAAGTCAACGTTGGGAGGAGATTTCAATGGATTTTATCACAGGTTTACCTAAGTCCGAAGGAAAGAGTGTCATCATGGTGGTAGTTGATAGACTTACAAAGTATGCACACTTTTGTGCATTATCTCATCCATTTCAAGAAAGTACAGTTTCTGCTACATTTATGGACACAATTAAAAAGCTATATGGAAACCCAAGGGTTATTGTGAACGACAGAGATCCCATTTTTACTGGAAATTTTTGGACGGAGTTATTTTCTTGTTTGGGTACTCAATTAGCTCATATCTCATCTTATCATCCTCAATCCGATGGTCAAACTGAGATAGTAAATAAATGTTTGGAAGGATATCTTCGTTGTTTTGTATCTGATAAACAAACACAATGGGATAAGTGGTTACCTCTCGCTGAATGGTGGTATAACACTTCCTTCCATACTATAGCAAAAATGACCTCATTTATGGCACTTTATGGATATCATCCACCATCCATCACATCATATTTAAGAAAAAATTCAAAGGTTCAAACAATGGAAGATCACATCGAGCATCAACAAGAAGTTCTCCAACTCTTAAAGGATAAGCTGAATTTGGCACAAAATCGAATCAAACAACAGACAGATCAACATCGCAACGAGAGAAGTTTTGATGTAGTAGACTGGCTGTTTTTATGGCTACAACCATACAAACAAATTTCCCTCAAGCAAGCTAAGAAGGATAATAAATTATCGCCAAAGTACTATGGTCCTTACAAGGTGTTGCAAAATATTGGTATTATGGCATACAAATTGGAGCTTCCTGCTTCTTCACGAGTGCATCCAGTTTTCCATGTTTCATGCTTAAAGAAGGTTATAGGTGAAAATCTTCCAGTTCAAACAATATTGCTAGAACTTGATGAGGAAGGAAAAATCATATTGGAACTGGAAGCAGTCACGGAAACAAGAACTCGACAACTACGGAATCGATCAATTTCAGAGTATCTCATCAAGTGGAAGAACTTACCCACTGAAGATTCTACATGGGAGGATGATAATTTTATACAGAAGCACCCAGAGCTACTCAAGCGTTGAGGACAACACTTTTTGAAGGAGAGGGGCATGTTAGGTCCCTATATTACTAGTATAGTCCCTTATTGTTGTTAGTGTAACCCCCTTATTGTTATTATTATACCCCTGTAACCCCCTTATTGTTATTAATGTGCCCTTAAATTATTATTGTTAGGTCGGCTAGGATTACATTGTGGCCCCACTAGGACTACATTGTGGCCCCATGGACTCCTATATATAGAAAGGAGGTTTTGTAATTTGTATCATCCAAGAATTTTTCATTCATGTAATGTATTGGAGGTTGCCCCCTCGAAGTGGCTTATTTCTAAGGCATTGATATCTCTTTTCTTCTATTTTTGGAGCTGGTTTCACAACAAAATCTTATACTATTTATTTCAAATGTTGCAATGTTTCCTAACACCCATGATTAAAATGCATGGTTTGTTGATTATGGAGTCTCCATTCACATGTCTTGTAGTAAGAATTAGTTTGAAAATTTTCATGAAACTAATAATGGTGAATATATATATATATATATGGGAAGATAATTCACACCAAATTAAAGGGTATGGTGATGTACTTGTAACATTACCAAATATTTGTTGTGTTAAACATTTTCACAATGTGATGTACGTGTCTAACATTAAGAAAAACCTAATCTCAGATTCCACTATAACATATTAGAATATGAAGGTAGAATATGTAAAGTCACATTAGGTGGTAAAATATATGTAATATCACTTCAAGGTTATTGTTGTGAGAATTGGAGGTTTATATATGGTTGATGTGACTAGCAAAAGTAATCATATATTGACATCAACAACCATGAACACAAAAAATCTTTGACACCAAAGGAATGACCATCTTAGTTATAATGTTATTTTTCTACTTCATAAACAAATGGCGGAGGGACTCCCATTGTTTTAGAATGAATATTTTTTATGTGAAGATTGTGCATTAGGGAAGATGCATAGGGAGTAGTTTCCTACTCATATAGATAGAAGAAAAAGAGATATCCTTGAGCTTGTGCATACATATGTGTGTGGGCCTATGTAGAAAACACCATTAGGTGGAGAATATTATTTTTCAGTATTTATTGATGATTGCACAAAATATACTTGGGTGTATTTCATAAGAAATAAAAGTGATTTATTTGAATATTTTAAATATTTTAAAAACTTGGCTGAAAAGGAAACATGGAAACACATTAAGATCCTCTAAGAATATCAAGGGGGATAATATACATAAGGTGAATTCATCAAGTAATATAGAGCCTTTGGAATTGTACAACAATACCACATACTCCACAATAGAATGGAGTATATAAAAGGCAAAACAAAGCTTTAGTGGAATGTACATGGAGCATGATCAAAGGTAAAAAACTTACTAACGTATTTTGGGCTAAAATTGTTAATACAACTATTTATTTGAAAAATAGAAGTCCAACTAAAAGTTTGGACAATAAGACTCCCTTTGAAGCTCTTTATGGTTATAAACCAGCATTGAGTCATTTAATAATATTTGGAAGAAAATAATTCTCTCATGTTCCGAAATAATATAGGAGACAACTTGATGCAAAAACTATCAATTGTATTTTCAATGGTTACTATTTTGATCATAAAGCATCTAATATCTTTTATCCCTCTACATATAATGTTTTTTCAACTAGAGATCAGTTGCTTCATGAGAATGTTGATGAAGGCCATGAGCAGGACAAATATGATGCATGGAAATTTTCCTCATGATTTTGATGACGTCAAGGAAGAAAAAGATAATAAAAAAGAAAAAAAATAGGAGGAAGAATCTATTGATATGGACACCTCAAGCACACTCAACACACCAAGAGGAGGAGATGATTCACCACAAAGTAGGAGAATAGATGAAAGTAGTGAAACACCAAGGAGGTCATCATGCTAAACTTAGATACCCATAAGGTATAAAGACTATTCCTTGATGTAAAAAGTAATGAATGTCATAGAACATTTTGAATTTTGAATAGGATAATGAGCATAAAGAATGGAGAAATTTCAATGAAGGAAGATTATGAGTCTATAATGAAAAATGATACTTGGGGATTAACAAAATAACCTTAAAATAAAGCTCCCATTGGATCAAAATGGTTTTTCAAATCCAAACTCAATGTTGATGGAAGTGTAAATAAATATAAAGCCATTTTCCTTGCTTAAGGTTACTCAAAAAAAGAGGTAATTAATTATAATGAAGCCTTTACACCTATAGTTAAGTTAAATAAAATTATATTAATGAATGTGTTAGCAACAAAATATGAATGGAAACAACATCATCTAGATGTTAAATCTAATTTTTTGAATGGGAACTAAAAGAAGACGTATATATTATTCAACTAGAAGGATTTGTTAAGAAGGGTCAAAAGCATCTTGTTTATACACTAAAGAAACCCTTATATAAGTTGAAACAAGCACGAAGATCATGGTATGTGAAGATACACTTTTTATTTCTTCAAAAATGTTTTATGAAAAGAAAAGGTGTCCCTAAATTGTATGTCGTGGCGAAGCATAATGGGAATGTTGGTTTTTTACAATGTACGTCAATGATCTCATTATATCTGGTAATGAGTATGGGTTAACGTGATGAAGTTAAAATATAATCATCACAAGTTTTTGAAATGAAAGACCTTGGTGAATTGCATTATTGCTTAGGTCTTCAAAATATGGAGAGAAGTTGGAAAAACGTTGGTTACATAAAGAAAATACATAAGAGAGCTTCTAAGAAGGTTCAAAATGGACCAATGTAAAGCCGTCTGAGTAGCTTTACAATAGAATTCCTGATCTAAAGCTCAAGTTTTAGCTAAAAATTGAAAGTGCTCGAAATTGCTTCAAACCTAAATGATAGATAGAGTTCGTCGCCAGGATTCTAGCGCAACTCGTTTCATAAAAAATCGAGTTCTTATGGCTGAGTTATCATCTATTGTATGTTTTCCAAAACAGGAAAAAATGAGCAGGACAGGTACAATGCTAATGTGGCAGGTACAGTTAGAAGTTGAGGAATATCCTCTAGAAATAGCCAATGACACTGTGTCAAGTGGCACCACCTAATTCGCCAATGATGACTAGGAAGTGAAATTTTTTATCCTAAGTCTAAGGGTGAATTTTTGCTCTATTCAAGGTGCAGGGAATATTGGTTATTTGAAAATATTGGACCAATGGGGATAGGCCACGTGGAACAGCCTAGGGCTGCCACGTGCCCCACCCCATGGCCTCGAAGTTTCAATGAGATGAATTGAATCCACACACACACACACACACACACACACACACATATATATTGTTTTGATATATTTTTTAAACTATGGTTGAAAACCCACTCTTGGCAGATTTTACCAAATATGGAGGAGCCTCCAACCAAACTGACGGAGGTCTATAATTGGTGGAGTCTCCAAGTATGGCGGCGAAGCTCGTTGCAATTTTCTATAAATTTTTATGGTTGTATCAGGGCTCGAACCCATAACCTCACCCCTACCGCCCGCACGCGTTACCAGTTCTCCTACTCGGTGGATCTTAACCACTATGTTCACCACTACATCTTAAAGTTAATGTGTTCGGCAGTTGGGGGTTGGAGGGGGCCAACCCCCTCCCATGGAACCATGCACCGAAGACCAAGGGATCCGCTCAATGGAATGATGGAATTTATTAAACCAGATTAATGCGGGATTAATACTAACAATACAATTTATGGTTAATAATCCGTGTTTTATGTTAAACAACTCTTAGCGCTAATCAATCATTAAAGTCTGTTTATCGTTAAGATAAGTGTGACTTAACACTAATATAAACTCAAATTATGTTGGCAGAAATTTCGGAGGCAACACCTATTTTGGCGAGGTTTGCTAAATTTAGAAAATTAACTGGCAGTTTCTCCAGTTTTGGAGGAGAAATTGGGGCAAAGTTGGATTTGTTCATAACTCACTCAATTTTCGACCAAAATGAGCTCAATAAAAGTCATTCCTAGCTAATTGGCATGCTAGGAACTCAATGGAGCAGGTTGCAGAGGCAGAAAAGGTCATATATATAGGTTTTTTAGTGCATTTGAAGATTTTTGAAGGTCAGGGCCACTAGGTGTTGGGGTCATTGCCAGAGCAACCAAAGTCCAAATTCATCATAAAAATGGTCATTTTTTGGAGATTATGATGTTTTAAGCTCATTAGAGTAGGTTCCAAGAGGTTATGAAGCTTATAACATAAATTTGAGCACACTTGAAGCTAATACAAAGGTCACACTATGAAGCTGGACCAAGGAGATGTAGCCCAGGAGGGGTGAACTCCTTTATCAAAATTCTCTGTGTAAAGCTCTGTTATATGTGCATGTTGTGTTTACTATTTCTTCTGTTATGTCATTTAAAATTATGCTTTTTAAGCTTATGACAAATTCGTAATTTCACCAAGTACACTGTTTTCCAATCATAAGCTCATAAACATACTCATGAAGGATAAGGAAAACAATGCAAAGAAAAGTTTATATCTGAAATAAAACTAGCACAACATTAACTAGCAAGTAATTTCAGGTCAAGTTGGTATCAGAGCACAAGGTTGTTTTCTTGTTTTACTTGAAGAGTTTTTAATAGTGCAAAATTAATGATGCTTACAAGATTGAGATTGTAGAGAGGAGAAGGGAAGCTACTGATAGCTAGTCTAGAAGTTAGGACAAGAAGGAAGAACGCTGAGATAGAAAAATCCTTACCCAAAGGACCACTCAAGGCAACACTTGAAGCACAAGAGGAATTAATTGCACAAGAGGCTGAATTGGTTGAAGAGATACAAGCTGCAGAGATAGAGCTTGAATCAACAGCAAAAATTTTAGGCCATGAAGGAGCTCATGATCATTCCGAGGAAGAGGATGTCAAGAAGGAGTTCAAAGAAATGCAAAGCATGGTGAAACTTATGTATGAAGCTTTTATGGAAAAGGAAGTTGGAGAAGGTTCAAAACACCCTCATAAAGAAGAATCTTCAAATAGTAAAAAGGAGGAAGAGAGGAGCTCAAAAGCTAGTGGTGGAAAACCACCTCCTTCTCCACCACCACCACCATCATCATCATCCTCATCCGCATCTTCATATTCCAAATCCACTACAAAAACTCATACCCATACTCATTCCAATATCCCAAAAGGTAAGACTCCGTTACTCAAGTTGGACATCAAATTTGAACTTACTACATATAATGGAGAAGTTCATGCTGAAAAACTAGATAATTGGATTCGTCAATTAGAAGTTTAATGTAGAATTCAAAATCTGCAAGAAGATGATATTAAAATCCAATTGGCTTCATTAAGGCTAGAAGGATCAACATTAGTTTGGTGGGAGGCAAAGACACAAGAGGAAATGCACATCCATGGTAATATTTCCATTACTTGGGTCGAATTCATTTTTTCCATTGAAAGGAAATTCTATCCATTAGCTTATATGCAGAAAGAAATAATGATTTGGAAAAACTTTAGACAGCTAAAAGGTCAAAGTGTCCAAGATTATACACAAGATTTTAGGAAAAGGGATTTATTACTTGGAGTAGACTTAAATTCACAAGACACACTCTTGAAGTATATAGGTCTACATTCCTACTTAAAACACACTATTCTCATGTTTAACCCAAATAATTTAGATGAAGTATGTGTGCAAGCCATGCATCTTGAAGCAAGGGGTAAAATTTTTTATGAAGAGGGTAGTAAGAAGAAGCCATTCAAGGGTAAGGGAAAAGAGAAAGGAGGAAAATGGAAGGGAAAGAAGAATGCAAGTGTGAAGCAAGAAGGGGAGAAAATAACATGCAAACATTGTTCCGAAGAGGGGCATGATGAAGCTTAATGCTGAAAACTACATCCTGAACTAAGACCAAAGAAACCAAATAAAAAAGGGAAACAAAAGAAGACTGCCACTACACAAAAATATATTGGATATTATTCAGGAGATAAAACTAAGATACTTGCCATGGTTAACAAAGGAAAGGAAGCAATTGCAAGTTCTAGTACCTCAAGCAGTCACAATAACACTTCAAATGAGGATATAAGGATAGAATTATTCCATGTTAGAGTAATTTCTAATCATACAAATATCAATGCCTTATTTTATACAGGGTCACAAGAAAACGTGATTTCAGAAGACTTAGTTAAAAAACTGAACCTTGAAACTGTACCTCATCATAAGCCATACCCTCTGGGTTGGATAGTTAACAATGCAAATTTACAGGTGACAAGGAAATGTATTTTCAGATTTGCTATTACTGCAAACTTTGTTGATGAAGTTAAGTTAGATGTTGTACTACTTGATATTTCATGGATTATCTTGGGTAGTCCATATTTGTATGACAGGAAAGCGGTCTTCTACCGTCATGAGAAAAAATATCATTTGATCAAAGATGGAGAGGATTATATTGTGAGAGCCCATCGCAATAAATTGAATATCTCTTTAGTTAATGTAGGGAAAATGAAGAGGCTAGTGAATGCAAGTAAAAA
Organism: Pinus albicaulis; assembly: GCA_034641835.2. Taxonomy (NCBI): domain Eukaryota; kingdom Viridiplantae; phylum Streptophyta; class Pinopsida; order Pinales; family Pinaceae; genus Pinus; species Pinus albicaulis. Next base: position 403,607,067 of record CM076583.1, on the reverse strand, counting down.
TTTTATGCTTCTTATGATCAAGAAAAAGGAAGATGTTGACTATGAATATTTTGAAGGATGTGATGAAAAATTGAAATCTGATTTGTTTGATGTGGTAAGTCAGCATGGCAAGATGTTTCAAGAACCAAAGGGGTTGCCACTCAAGAGGGCAATTCAGCATGAGATTCAGCTACAGCAGGATGTTCCACTTCCGAATATTGGTATGTATTGCATGTCAATCATGGAAAGTTTGGAAATCAAGAAGAAAATCCAAGAGTTGTTGAACAAAGGTATCATACGCCCATCTACTTCGCCATGTGGTTATCCAATAGTTTTGGTTCCAAATAAGGACGGGACTTGGCGCATGTGTATTGATTTCCATGCACTTAACAAAATCACGGTAAAGAATCGCTACCCACTTCCACGCATTGATGATTTTCTTGATCAATTAAAGCATGCAAAGCATTTCACTAAGTTAGATTTGAGAAGTGGTTATCATCAAGTTAGGATAGCTGAAGAAGACATTTGGAAAACTGCTTTCAAGACTATACAAGGATTGTATGAGTGGTTAGTTATGCCATTTGGCTTAACAAATGCACCAACTACTTTCATGAGAGTAATGAATGATGTAATTAGACCATTTCTAGATGAATTTGTCATTGTTTACTTAGATGACATACTCATATTCAGCAAATCAAGAGAAGAACATGTCATGCATGTGAAAAAGGTACTTGATGTTTTGAGAAAAGAGCAATTATTTCTTAAGATCTCAAAGTGCAAGTTTGGTAAGACTTCATTGGTATATTTGGGACACATAGTTGGAGGTGGTTAATTGAAGATTGGTCCTTCCAAAGTTGAGGTCATTTTGAATTGGCCCAAGCCTAATACAATTACCGAGGTAAGAAGCTTTTTAGGGGCAACATAGTATTGGAGGAAATTTATTGCTAATTTTTCTTCCATTTCAACACCATTACATGCATTGATAAGCATAAAGAAAGTCTTCCATTGGGGATATTTGCAGCAAAAAGCATTTGATGCTTTAAAACAAAATATAAATTCGACATTGGTACTAGTAATTCCAGATCTAAGACATCCATTTGAGATCCAAACAGATGCAAGTGATTATGCTATGGGAGCAGTGCTAATGTAGCATGGTAAGCCTATCTCATTTCATTCTGAAAATTTTAATGGAGTTGTGACTAAATATCCTACATATGATGAAGAGTTATATGAATTGGTACAAAGTGTAAAGAAATGGAAGCATTACTTGATGGGAAAAGAGACCATTATCCATACCGACCATCAACCATTGCAATATTTACAATCACAGTCCAAATTGCAGCAATCAAGACATTTTAGGTGGATGGGTTTTCTACATCAATTTTACTTGGTTATCAGGTACAAGAAAGGAATCTACAATAAGGTAGCTGTTATTCTCTCTAGGCCTATTGTAAATTCAACTATTATTCTCAAGCACAATTCTATTATGCATGAAAGTTACATTGAACAATATGTGAACGATAGTGATTTTCAAGATGTGTATGAGAAATTGAGTAAGGGAAACCAAAGTGAAGAGTTAGATTATCATGTGCATAACAATTTGTTGTATCACTTGGGCAAGTTATGTATACCACAGGGAGAAAGAAATAGTATCATAAGGGAGGCGCACACATCATTGATTGCAGGACATTTCGGTGTAGGCAAGACAGTAGCGCATCTGCAAAGGTATTGTTATTGGCCACACATGAATGAAAGTGTTTCTCATTTTATTAGAGGATGTTCTTTATGTGCAGCAAGTAAGTCTAGCAATAGGAAGCTTGGTTTGTACACACCACTTCCAGTTCCTTCTCATTCTTGGGAGAGCATCTCAATGGATTTTGTAGGAGGCCTTCCTATGTCAAGGAAAGGTCATGATTATTTGTATGTTGTGGTAGATAGATTCAGAAAAATGTGCATTTTGATGGCATGTAAGAAAACTATTATAGCTGAAAAAACTGATAATATTTTCTTTCAAAATGTATGGATCCATTTTGGTCTTCCTACTTCTATTGTAAGTAATCGTGATTCTCGATTTGTTGGGAATTTTTGGTCAAAATTATGGGACATGATGGATACAAAGTTGAATAAGAGTACAACATTTCATTCGCAAACATATGGTCAAACAAAGGTGGTAAATAGGATTTTTATTCATCTTCTAAGAGGCTATTGCAACAAGCATCCCAAATTCTGGGATGAACAGTTACACTACATACAACATGCATACAACTGGACAAAACATTTTTCCACAAATACATCGCCATTTGAGGCATGTTTTGGTTACTTGCCAAGATTGCCATTAGACTTTATCTTTGAGAAATATGTTGCTATAGATGGACATAGTGACATAGATAAAGCAAGAAAGTTCATTGAAAAAATTCAGTTGGTACATCACACAGTGCAAGAGAAACTTGAGAAGAGTCAAGGCAACTACAAGGCAAGGCATGACAAACATCGGGGTGATCACAAATTCCAAGTTGGAGATGAAGTTGGCTGTACACAAGCAAAGAAAGATTGCAAGGGGAAGGTAAAAAGCTCAAACCAATCCGTTATGGTCCATTTAAAATTCTGGAAAAGATTGGTACAAATGCATTCAAGCTAGATTTGCCTCCTTATATGAAAATTTATTTTGTTGTTAATGTTGATAATTTGAGATTGTTTGAGCCTCCTTTGATTGATGATCATGGAGAGCATGTTCAGCTGCCATGAATAGATGATTTCTCGCCAGAATATCTTGATGAACTTCAGCAAGATCTCATACTTGAGAGAAGAATCAGAACTTCAAGAAGAGGGAATGTTGAATACCGTAGAGTTGGACTCAAAGGTCAAAATCCTTCAAAGGAAAAATGGTTGGAGATTGGAAATGTGAGGGAGTTGTACCCTCACTTGCTAAAAAATTGATAATATATTTTGGGGTACAAAAGGATTCTAGTGGGAAGGAATGATATAAAGCTCAAGTTTTAGCTAAAAATTGAAAGTGCTCGAAAACCTGAATGACCAAATAGAGTTTGTCGCCAGGATTATGGCGCAATTTGTTTCATCAAAATCCGAGTTCGTATGACTGAGTTATCGTCTGTTGTTCGTTTTCCAAAATAGGTTAAAAAAATGAGCAGAATAGGTATAGTGCTGATGTGGCAGGTACAGTCAGCAGCAGGTATCCTAAGTCTAAGGGTGAATTTTTGCTCTATTCAGGGTGCAGGGAATATTGGTTATTTGAAACTATTGGACCAATGGGGACAGGCCACGTGGAAGAGCCTAGGGTTGCCACGTGCCCCACCCCATGGCCTTGAAGTTTCAATGAGATGAATTGAATCCACGTGTATATATATATATATATATATAGATATTGTTTTGATATATTTTTTAAACTATGGTTGAAAACCCACTCTCGGCGAATTTGACCAAATTTGGAGGAGCCTCCAACCAAACTGATGGAGGTCTAGACTTGGCAGAGTCTCCAAGTATGGCGGTGAAGCTCGTTGCAATTTTTTGTAAAATTTTATGGTTGGATCAGGGCTCGAACCCCTGACCTCATGCCTACCACCCGCATGCGTTACCATCTCTCCTACTCAGTGGATCTTAACCACTATGTTCGCCACTACATAAAGTTAATGCGTCCGACAGTTGGGGGTTGGAGGGGGCCAGCCCTACAGGCCAGCCCCCTCCCATGGAACCATGCGTCGAAGATCAAGGGCTCTTCCCAATGGAATGACGGAATTTATTAAACCAGATTAATGCGGGATTAATGCTAACAATACAATTTATGGTTAATAATCTGTGTTTTATGTTAAACAACGCTTAGCGCTAATCACTCATTAAAGTATGCTTGTCGTTAAGATAAGCGTGACTTAACACTAATCTAAACTCAGATTATGTTGGCAGAAATTTCGGAGGCAGCGCCAATTTTGGCAGGGTTTGCTAAATTTAGAAAATTAACTGGCAGTTTCTCCAGTTTTGGAGGAGAAATTGGGGAAAAGTTAGTTTTGGTCATAACTCACTCAATTTTAGACCAAAATGAGCTCAGTAAAAATCATTCCTAGCTAATTTGCATGGTAGGAACTCAATGGAGCAGGTTGTAGATGCAGAAAAAGTCATCTACAGGTGTTTTAGTGCAATTGAATATTTTTGAAGGTCAGGGCCACTAGGTATTGGGGTCATTTCCAGAGCATCCAGAGTCCAAATTCAGCAAAAAAATAGTCATTTTTGGGAGATTTTGATGTTTTAAACTCATTGGAATAGGTTTCAAGAGGTTCTGAAGCTTGTAACAACAATTTGAGCACACTTGAAGCTAATACAAAGGTCACACTATGAAGCTGGACCAAGGAGATGTATCCCAAGAGGGTTGAACTCCTTTATCAAAATTCTATGTGTTAAGCTCTGTTATATGTGCATGTTGTGTTTACTATTGCTTCTGTTCTGTCATTTAAAATTATACTTTTTAAGCTTATTAAAAATTCATAATTTCACTAAGTACATTGTTTGCCAATCACAAGTTCATAAACAAACTCATGAAGGATAAGTAAAACAATGCAAAGAAAAATTTATATCTGAAATGAAACTAGCAAAAAATTAACTAGAAATTAATTTCAGATCAATAATCCACATAATAACAAGCATATTTACCCAACAATACACGTTCCACCCGACCATAAACATAGTTGAGCCAAATCTCTCTTCAACTAGTCACCCCTGTGCCATATTCCAAGCATGAATGTGGGATCTCATAAAACTTATCAATCAAAACCAAACCATGGCTTCCAGATGCCAAACCACCTCAACCCATAATCGGTGATTCCACCTCACAATCGGACATCACAACCATCACCAGATTGGTCTCCACCCAAGTTTTCTAGGGCTCCAGAGCCTTTGTTTCAACCAGGGATTCCAGGACTAGTAACTCAACCCACCACTGCCGCCAAGCTTCCACATCATTTTTCCAACCAGAGATTCTAGGACTAGTAAGTCAACCCACCAAGGGTTTCCAGAGTGTTTGTCCAACCAAGACTTCCAGGACTGGTAACTCAACCCAAGTTGTTACAGGGCTTCTAGAGTGTTTTCCCAACCAAGGCTTCCAAGAACTAATAAATCAACCCACAACCAAAGGCACATGATAACCAACTAGAAAAAAAAGCAATGAAATGAACCCACAATACCATGGCTATCCAGGAAATGGCAAGGCTAGGAAAATTCACTGTCAGTCTAGGCAATCCTCCATGCCAATGAAAAATCATCACCAATAAACCACATGCATATGCCATGCATGCCAAAAATAGTGAGGAAAAAATACATGCAACTCGGTACCTACAAAAAGAATCCGATGTAGCTATTGATCCCAATGTCCTCTAATGCTTTCTTTCTCTTCCTTTTCCTTCTTGCTCCAAATCTCCAAGTATGCCACACTTTCCAAGAATGCTCCAAGGAAATCTAAGTATCTAAGAGTATGAGAGAAAGAGAGAAATAATAGCGAGAGCTCAAAAAATGCACTGATCAAAATCTTGAGCCAAAAGCTTGAAGCAACAAAAGCTTGCCAAATGATCCTCAAAATCCATTTTATTAATGAGGCCTCTATTTTCTTCTTTCCATTATTTTCCTTCATTTTCCTCCTCACATGAAACCTGTGACCTTTCACCTTCATTTTCTCCTATTTTCCATTATTTTCATAAATAAATTCCAAATAATGTCTCTTTTCCTTTCCAAAGTGTTAGCCATTGCCTTTCCCAATTTCTTTTAGCCATAATAAACCAAATGAACACCCACTAGTATGTTTTTCCCACCATTCAGCTTGGAATACATGTCCCATTACCTTTGTATTATAGTTTTTACATGGATTTTTCACTAGGGCTGTTACAAAACACCCCCCCCCCCTTGGGGGAACACTATCCTTGGTGTTCAAAGACACCTACAAACCAACAAAATATTAAAAACAAAACATACCACCTATGGAGATTTATAACACAACTTGTTGCAGTATCTACAATGACCACCGCTAAAACATGACAAACATACCGTTTATTGGAGCTTTATAACATAACTCATTACGATATTTACAATAACAACCGTATATACAACCATATTGTCTATGGAGCTTTATGAATCTAGCTCGATGCAATATTTACAATAATATACACAAAAACATATGCACATTTACTCAACCAGAAAATAGAAGGATACAATGCTCATATCAACAACAAGGGAATCCAGAGGCTCAGACCTCCACCCTCAAAGTAATACCAAGATTCATCTCATTCCCAGGAAGTTCAAAATCCACTTTCAAAGTCAAAGTTTGCATCCAATTTCCAACACTACAATCCCGTGCTACTGTACCCTCAGTGAAAAATTACCGACTCATTGTTGCAGGCCACACTCCCAATGTGCATATGATTCCATATGGAAATGCTAATGACTAAAAAAAATTCATCCTCGACCTTCCCTTCTTTGCTACACAGTCCCTCAGGAAATTTTGTCACCCCCTTCCATGCAATCACACACCTTCCAAGTTCCGTTGGCACCCCCATCCCGGGTAGTCCATCCCTTGGCAAGGCTTCCTCGCATCGGAAGATACAAAAACCAAGGCATATCACTGCCTCAAAACCATCATACCAATCATAACATTCTCATGGAGATCAATGCCTACTATTGGGTACCAATGTCCCACAATGGCCCTGCTCCTAAAGTGCTTTACTAGCATACTTCTGCATGTTCCAATTCCTTTTGTTGATGTTGCTAGTTCTTGCAGTCAGTTTCAACCATCCTAAACCAGGAATTACATGCTTACTTGTACTAAGCACATAATTTCCATTAGATTCAAAATAAATTCAAATAAATTCAAATCATACCTCATTGGTTACCTATCAATAAGGTACACTTGCACTTATGTTTACTTCCTGTCACACAAGTCAAACTAGCTGTTTGATCAAATCATCATGTATAAACATATTACATCTGGTTAGCTTAAAACACAACCATCATAAATTAAAATAATGAATCTCATGAAATCACCAAAAACCATAATCATATGTAACCATCATAAGTCAAAATTGTAGATCACATTCATAATAGAACTGAAATAAAATATCGATACTTATCCTTCACCGATCCTTCCTTTTGCCTTTTTTCTTTTGTACACACACCAGATCAGTTTCCACACTCAACAAGCACCCAATGCCTTTGTTTCTCTTCAATCATGTACACATATACACAATTTACATCACAAAAGGTACATCCACACATGACATACAACATCATTCAATACATACAACCATACTCGGTGTAGAATGAAACAAAACACATACACCTACATCCGGTGTACAACACAAAACAACACATATACATATACATATACAGAGTACAACACAACAAATACACATGTCACAATACCACGATTACACCATGCATATACATAGTCACCGCATGCCCACAACACAACATTTACAACATGCACACAATACCACATGTATACCAGTACCATATGCGCAACATGTACACAATACCACCTGTACACAACATTACCTGCACAACATGACATGTACACGACACCACCTACACAACGTGTATACAATGCCAAATGTACACCACACCACCTGGATAATGTGTACACAATACCACATGTACACAACACCACATGCACGACATGTACATTACACCACATGTACACATTGCGACATGCATGACATGTACACGACGCCACATACACACAACACCATATGCATGGCATGTACACAACACCAAATGCACCCAACACCATATGTACAACATGCACACAACACCATATGTACATAGCACTACATATACAACACGTACATAGCACCATATGTACACAACACCACATATCCAACATGCGCACAACACCATAAGCACACAACGCCACATATCCAACATGCGCACAATATGATATGTACACAACACCACATATCCAACATGTACATAGCACCATCTATACCCAACACTACATATGCAATATACACACAACACCATATATACAACAGGCATACAACATCATATGTACACAATACTACATATGTTACATGTACACATCACCATAGGTATAATCATTGAATATACAACATGCGCAATATATACACAATGGTAGTACTGCACATCCATAGACCACACATTGAATCCACAAAGCAACCTTGCTTCTAGTGTCTTTCCACTATCCATGCTTATCCTAGAATGCTGCAGACCACACTACTTTCACTCTGTTGATGTACCCCTCAACATTACCTATCCATAACATTAACATAGGGATAGAACAATCATATACTATCAATTCATATCCACATGATACTGACCTCATATATCTGTCAGGGCTACTCTTCCCACTTGATTCCTCATAAGACCAAGCCTACCTCCTCATGCCATTCACCCGTATAAGCAATCATTCCTCCACAAGAATGATCCCTTACAACCTTGTCAAACAACCCCATACATACATACATATATACATATAAACATCAACATAAATAATCATGACCACTGACAACCCTGTCAGACAACATACATACATACATACATACATACATATATACATATATAGACATAGAAATAATCATGATCACTGTTGGGTATGTGTTATATTCTTTCCACAACTAGCCCCACGCGATGTACGTTGCACTGGGCGCAGTAGGGGGGTCACAAGGTGGGAGGCAGCCCCCATTGTTGAGGTTCAGGGCAGCGCCCTGACGAAATTTTTTTTGGTATGCGGTCCCACTCATATGCGGAACCACCCATGTTTTGTGCATGATTTTGCACATGGTTTTGGGGTACGATGGTTTTCGACCCCTGGTATATTTTAGATCCGGTCAAGGGAACTACGGTTACGTTCTAATCTAGGGTTAATGGATTGGGGTTTATGTATGCTTCGGCATGTATATATATGTGTTGTAACACTAAAAGGAATATAATGAAAAATCAAGCTGGTGGTCCCAATTTGGGATCTAGGGGAAAATCTCTGTGTTTATCTGTTTTATGTTTTATGTTCTCGCTATTGTTTATTTTCTGTTATAAGATTCGTGTGTAGATAATTTCTGTTCAGGGTTAAAACCTACATTTGGTATCAGAGCTGTTTCGGCTTCAAGGGGACGCCTTTGCTGTTGAAGATTTTTTTGCTCGGGCCTGAGGTAGACCCTGTTCAGTGGGAGATCTGCGGGATTGATTCTTGCAGTGAAAGAAGATGGCGAGTGGTGGAAAGATAGAGATCGAGAAATTTAATGGTCAGAGTTTTGAGTTGTGGAAGCTCAAGATGGAGGATCTGCTAGTGGATAAAGATCAGTGGATCGCGGTAGATACAGGTACTAAACCAACGGCAATGTCACTGGAAGAAACTGGATCGGAACTAAGAGCACAATACGGTTGTGTGTTTTAGATTCAGTATTGTTGAATGTATCTAGGAAAGCTACGGCGAAGAATTTGTGGGAAAAACTTGGGACTTTGTACCAATCAAAGTCTCTGGTGAATAAGTTGTTCTTGAGGAAAAAGCTGTATAACCTGAGGATGAAGGATGGGTACTCGGTGACAGAGCATCTGAACGCCTTCAATACAGTGGTAATTCAACTGTCAGCTATTGATATTAAAATCTCAGATGAAGATAAGTGCATCAGTTTGTTGTGTTCTCTACCAGACTCGTGGGACAGTCTGGTTATTGCAATAGGTAGCAATACAACTACCTTCAATTTTGATGACATTGTCTCAGCCTTGCTGTCAGAGGAAATGAGACGGAGAAATATGGAGGGTCAGAATGGAGATGCCTTATCTGTACAAGGAAGGTC
>CM076583.1:403453688-403597185 GCA_034641835.2 Pinus albicaulis | reverse complement strand
AGTTCCTAAGGAAATATTGCGGCTTTAGTGGGGTCTAGGTGGCTAGCCATCGAATGGAGGCAGCTTCCTAGGTGGCTGCGTGGGAGAGGCACGATGGTGGCAACGTAGTGGTAGGCCGGATGAGGGGACAGCACAGTCCTTGGTGGGCCCAAGGGAACATTGGAGGCTGAATTGACAAAAGGGAAGAAGAGCAACTCATCTGCTCATTCACTCATCTATGATTTTTTTGTCTTCATTGACTAAGCACGCTTGAGCCGTTTAGCCAAGTCAGCAGTGCTATTCAGCAAAAAGATCTTCAAGCAGAGACCTCAACCTCTGCCTCGGGGGACTTCAAGTGCTCGCTCAGGAGAGGAGATTCACCAATTTTGTGAGGAGATTGCAGAGAGACATCAGCAGCAACACGCAGTCCCTTTAGGACAGCACAGTGGCAGCCTAGACTGCGCAGTCCAGCCAAGAGGAAGCGTGGGAAGTGGAGTAGCAGTGAGGAGTCAACTGAAGGATTTGGAGGGGAGGCTAGCCACCTCCTACTAGGGATTTTGGCAGCGATTTGGAGGCATTTTCCAGCAGTTCCAGCTAGGAGATCGATTTCCCCAGTGGAGCACCGTGCCAAGCCCAAAGGGGCCAATTTCTGGGGTCAAGATTTCTGGAAACCCTTCGCAGGTTTTTGTGGGTATTTTGAAGAGAGTCCAGTGTCCAACTTCCGGAATTTTCTGAGCACGGGAGCTAGGCCAAACTACAGACATAACTTCGCAAGCAGTAGCAGTTTCCAGGACTGGCAACATAGAGGGAGAGCCACGCAGAGCACATTTCAACAGACATTTTGGTCTGGTTTAGAGCTGTTCTTTAGCCTGCCTAGAGCAGGCCCAGGTGCTATTTTTCTAGCACCATTTTGTACTCTTTCCGACCAATATAATAAAATGGCTCAACAATTGTTTTTGGCTCCAATTCATGTGTTTTGATGGTGTGTTTATTTTGCTGTAGTTTTTAGTCTATTTTGTTCTATATTATTGTTAAATCCCAATTTGGGATATTACAGTGGCATCAGAGCTCATAGAATTGGCTCAGCCTGGGGAGCACATGATCTATGACATCGGAGGATAGACAGAACATCACCTACCGGAGACAGAGATATAGAAGCTGGGAAAGAGGGCTCGAGATCACATCTGAATAGGTTGACAGTGTTCCGGTGGTAAGAGGAAGAGAAAAGGCACCCATGGTGGAGGAAAGAGATGAGGGGAAGGAGTTTGCTCAACTCCTTCTGAAATCAGTGCAAGTCCTCACCAAGAGGATTGAGGAGATGGGGCAGAAGCTTGGTGGAGACAGTAAGCCAAAGGGAATTCAAGGGGAATTCCAAGTTGGGGAAGGATTCGGCACTTCACATCACCCACTTGGTCCTCGCACTACACAGCAGGTGGTGCCACACACTTCACCACGATCTACTATCCCCACATTTCTAGCTTCAGGAGCAGGATGTCCACAAGAGTCGTAGGTGGCTCACTATGGGGACTATTTTGCAAAATATCAGTCCTATGGGCGGGAGTTTGGAGATGCTCTCACCTTCGATGATTTTTGTTAGCTGAAGAATAATAACGGACCCAGGGGCCAAGCTAGAGGGGGAGGGTACATGTAGGGCAATGACCTACAATGTACTGTGGGCAGGCTTTTCCTGCCAACTTTTGATGGGCCATCAAAAAGTTCAGCCAAAGCATGGGTGGAGAAGCTGCACACTATTTCCAGCTTAACCAGATGACAGAGGTGGAGGCCATCAAGGTGGCTGCGCTGCACCTAGAGGGAGAAGCCCATGACTGGTGGTTCCATGGGATGACCACGCTAGGCCACTTAGTAGTGACACCGTACGATGATTTAACTAGGAGGGTATTAGAGAGGTTTGATCAGAAGGATCTGGAGGAGCACTTCGTGGAGTTGACCAAGCTCAAGCGGAAAGGAAACCCAGAGACCTACATTTCAGAGTTCCTAAGACTCTCGGTGATGGTTCCTGATTTGTCGGAACCAAGGAGGATTTACATGTTTATAGATAGTCTGGCAGAGCCTTTGCATGGGCTAGTGAGGTCTACTAGACCCACTATGCTGCAGGACGTAGTTGGCAGGACCAGGGATTTGCAGGATGCACTACCAAGGACGAGGGCCCCCATACCCAACAAATCGAGTTTCTAGCAGAGAGGGAGGGACATGAGAGCTCCATCACCAATAGGGAACCAGGGCCGAGGGCCATTGGATGATGAGACTCAGAGAGATTTGAGGCGGGAGAAGCTTTGCTTCACCTGCCAAGAGCCGTGGGCACCGAGTCATAGGTGTGTCGGAGGGAAGGCACACTACATTGAGGTCTTCTCCGATAGTGAGGGAGAAGAGGAGACATTCTTTGAGATGGGAGGAGATGCCGACACAGGAGCACCAGAGGAGAATCCTCCACCACCACCTCCTCCACAGCAAGAGGATCAACGTTTGCACCTACCGGAGGAGTCCTTGCATCTTTGCGAGGGGTACCCAAGTATCTAATGCTGAGGGTCTAGGGGATAGTTCAGGGATAACGTATCTCGGTGCTAGTAGACAGCGGGGCCACGCACAACTTCATCGATGCCCAGATGGTGCAGAGAAGGGGCATACAGACGGAGAGATTTGATGGGTTTTTGTGCTAGGTCTAAGGGCCAAGACCATGTAGTGCATGCGTTATGTTCCAGCTTTGACGGTGACCATGGGGACATACTCCTTGACAGACCATTTTTTTGTGGTCGACATTCCGAACACCAACATGGTGTCAGGGGTCCAGTGGCTCATCACCCTTGGTAGGGTCACTACTGATTGGCAGACACTGGAGATGGAGTTCTTGGATAAGAAGAGCGGGAAATAGGTGATGCTTAGGGGCATGCATACATACCCCCCTCAGACAGTTTCTGTGCATAAGATGGAGGCAGATTTTTGGCGGGGAGACATAGAGTGGGCAGTTGAGTTGAGGATTTCGGATGCAGGTTTTTCAGGCTACTCCACGCACCCCGATATCTAGGCCCTCCTAGACCGTTATTCCACGGTCTTCGGGGACATTCCACCAAGACAACCACCTGACAGGGGATTTGAGCACGCTATCGAGTTGGAGCCCGACATTTAAGCCGTGATCTCTACTCCATATAGGCACCCCAAGGCCTATCGTGACGAGATTGAGAGAGCTATCCATGAGCTCTTGGATTTGGGGCACATAAGGCCCAACTCTAGTCCTTTCGCTTCTTCAGTTGTTTTGGTGAAGAAGAAGGATGGGACGCTGAGGATGTGCATTGATTACAGGGCCCTGAACAAAAAGACGACGAAGAACCGCTACCCCATCCCGTGGATAGATGAGCTGATGGATGAGTTGAGGGGAGCTAAGTTCTTCTCCAAGATAAATTTGAGATCGGGGTACCACAAGATTCGCGTGAGGGACAAGGATGTCCCCAAGACATTGTTCAGGTGCCATTATGGGCACTTTTAGTTTTTGGTGATGCCCTTTGGGCTAACAAATGCTCCAACCACCTTCCAGTTATGCATGAACCACATTTTTCGGGGCCAGCTATGGAAGTTCGTGCTAGTCTTTTTTGACGACATTCTGATATACAGCCGGATATGGGAGGAGCACTTGCAGCATGTGGAGAGAGTGCTGCGTATTCAGGAGGAGTAGAAATTTTACGCTAAGCTGTCCAAGTGCGAGTTTGACTTGACAAAGATGCTATAATTGGGCCACATCATAGGTGAGGATGGTGCGCGGGTGCATGAGGAGAAGATTAGGACCATCAGGGATTGGCCGGTGCCCAAGAATGTCACGGAGCCGAGAGGCTTTGTGGGCATCTGTACATATTACCGGAAGTTTGTGAAGGGTTTCTCTTAGTTAGCTGCACCCCTCACAGACTTGACCTGAAAGGGAGCATTCACCTGGACTCCCACAGTGCAAGAGGCTTTTGACCGCCTCAAACGGATGATGAGTAGCTGCCCGGTACTTGCACTCCCTGATTTTACCAAGCCCTTTTTCTTGGAGTGTGATGCATCCAGAGTAGGAGTTGGGGTCGTGTTGATGCAGGATGGACACCCTATCGCTTTCGAGAGCCAGAAGATCTTGCCTCATGAGAGGCACTACCCCATATACGATAAGGAAATGTTGGCCATCATGCATGCCTTTGCCAAGTTTAGACAATGCCTAGTGGGGAACTGGTTTAAGGTCAAGATTGATCACAACAACTTGCGGTACTTCCTAGAACAAAAACAGTTGCAGGAGAGACAACAAAAGTGGGTTAGTTAGATCCAAGCTTATGACTTTGACATTGAGTATGTCAAAGGGAAGAACAATGTGGTTGCTAATGCCTTGTCTCAGAGACTAACGTCCCTCTCCCTGATGAGCATATATATAGATTGGAAGACGCAGTTATTGGTGGAGTACTCGAAGGATCAGTTTGCATGTGAGGTATTGGATGGGCAGGCGACAGATGACCGGTATCGGGTGATGGATGAGGTCGAGATCGGATCCTTCTGATGGCCAACTCCCGGTTGAGGGAGAAGATCTTGCACTCAACACATGACTCTCCACTATCAAGGCATCAGGGGTTCTCTAAGACCTATAGAGCCATCAGAGAGAGGTTCACTTGGAAGGGCCTCAAGTAGGACGTACTCCGACATCTCAGGGAGTGCGTAGTCTGTTAGAGGAATAAGGGGGAGTTGAGCCATCCGGACGGGTTGCTGTAGCCGCTTCCCATTCCAGACGAGAATGGGAGAGCATTTCGATGGACTTCATCACGGGGCTACCCATGACGCAGGTCAAGGACTGCATTTTCATTGTAGTTGACCAATTTACGGAGTATGCACACTTCTTCGCTATTTCCGCTCGGTACACAGCGTCATAGGTGGTCAAGTTGTTCTTCAGAGACATTTTCCGGTTACATGGTCTCCCCAAGATCATAGTGAGCGATCGGGATAACAGATTCATGGGAGGTTTTTGGCAGGAGCTGTTCCGACTGGTGGGCATAGAGCTCACACCCAGCGCGAGTTACCATTTGCAGACCGACGGGCATACAAAGATAGTGAACAAGTGGCTGGAAGGCTACTTGCGAAACTATGTTACAGGGCAGTAGAAGGCCTCGCTGCGTTGGCTACACTTGGGGGAGTACTGCTACAATACCACTTTCCATATGTCCATTGGTATGTCCCATTTTCGTGCTTTATATGGTTATGATGCATTGACGTTTGCTGATGCTATGTTTGGGGCAAGTAAAGCCCCCAGGGCTAAGGACTGGATCCAGGAGAGTCAGGACATCCTCAGGGCTCTCAAGGACAACTTGAGGAATGCACAGAATCAACAAAAGATGTACACAAATTGGGGCTGTGTGGAGAGGCAGTTTGAGGTGGGGGACTTGGTGTACCTCAGACTTCAGCCATAGAGGCAGTCTACGCTGAAGCAGAAGGGAGCTAAGAAGCTCAAACCTCGCTTCTATGGGCCGTACCGGGTTGTCCGGTGGGTTGGAGAGGTGGCATATGAGTTGGAGTTGCCACAAGGGAGCCAGATCCACAATATTTTCCATGTGTCATGCCTGAAGAAGGCTTTGGGACAACAAGTGACAGTAGCTACTGAGCTCCCTCCTACAGATGATGAGGGACATTTAGTGCTACAACCCGAGGCCTTCTTGGACACTAGGGAGAGGCACTTGAGGAGCAGGGTGGTGAAGGAGTACCTGATCAGATGGAAGAACCTCTCTGATGAGGATGCCACTTGGGAGGGGGAGAAGATTCTTCAACACCCATCTTTGCAATTGCTTGAGGACAAGCAACATTTTGGCAGGGAGGAATGCAATATTCCAAATTAGCAATAAGCTAATTGGAATATTACTTTTTGGTTAATTTTTCTTTTTCTAATGTTGGGCAGGAATAAAGTGGGTAAGGGACCCACAAATAATAGCTAAGCAACAAAAAACACTTTCCCTATAGTTCCTAAGGAAATATTGCGGCTTTAGCGGGGTCCATGTGGCTAGCCATTGCATGGAGGCAGCTTCCTAGGTGGCGTGGGAGAGGCACGATGGTGGCAGCAGAGTGGTAGGCCGGATGAGGGGGCAACACAGTCCTTGGTGGGCCCAAGGGAACATTGGAGGCTGAATTGTCAAAAGGGAAGAAGAGCAACTCATTTGCTCATTCATTCATGTATGATTTTTTTGTCTTCATTGACTGAGCATGTTTGAGCTATTTAGCCAAGTTTGCAGTGCTGTTCAGCACAAAGATCTTCAAGCGGAGATCTCAACCTCTGCCTCGGGGGACTTTGAGTGCCCGCTCAGGAGAGGAGATTCACCAATTTTGTGAGGAGATTGCAGAGAGACATCAGTAGTGTTGAGATTTTGGGGTAGCATCGGTTGTGCTCTAGCTCTGAAACTTTGTGGAGGGGCTGGAACATACGGGATCTCCAAGTCCTAGAAAGCGTTTGGAGAAATTTCATCTAGTGTAAAAGTTATTCAAATAATTAAATTTTTTAATGGGGACCCTAAGTCTAACTTAGGGAAATTAATAAATTAAAGTGAATTAATTTACACGTGATGAAATTTTCTAAGTGACGTGGATCAAGCATTCTTTTAATCTGAGCCGTCGATTAGTGATTAGATCACGACCATTGGTTTTCCAACGAGAAAAGTATAAAGGAAGGGCTTGGGGTCAGTTGGAGAACACACACATAGCAGAAGCACTGAAGCTAAGTCGAATTTCTGGGGTGGGGTTCGCTGAGGAATTCGAAGTGAGTTTGCAGTGCATTGAGGGGCAGAGATCAACAAGGGATGATCTGATCCAAGGCCGAGAATACAACAACAGAGAGGCAACATCGTACCAAGGCAGCACAGAGGCCAGCAAGAGGGACGCACCCAGCCAAGCTGACGCAGAGGACACGCAGAGGGTGACGCAGAGGCAGCGTAGAGGCCTTTAGAGTGACGCAGGGGAAGCTCGTGCTGCGCAGAGGCTGCGTTGGGATAAGGGGCTGACGTAGTTGCAGGAAGAGCTGCGCTGAGGGTTCCAGTGGGCTAGAAAGGGCTCATTATCTATAAATCTAGATTGAGGGTATGATGCAACCATATTTTTTTGTCTTCGAGTGATAAGGTACAACTGTCATGTATTTTCTCTGTAGGGCAAATCGTTTCTGGTGCCCAGAATGTTGTATTCAGATTCTGCATAATAATAAAACCCTTTAGAGCTGCTGCACCGGTTTTCCCGCATTGGGTTTTTCCCGGAACATTTGTCCGAAAAATCTGTGTCATTTGTTACATGTGCGTGATGTTCAGTAAATGATCTGTATTTGTGTAGGCTGCTATTTGTGTTTACTTCGAAGTTTTTTTCTTCTTCTTCTGAATATTCAGTTAAAATAACTTGTGTAATAAATCAAGTAGGAGAAGTAAATCAATAATTAGCAGTAGGATTTCTGTAATAAGGATTCATAAATTTTCACATAGTATCAAAGCATTGCAGATCCAACTCATCCATCAGCAAAGCGGCTAAAGATATTGGTTGCAGGAAGGGCAGCTGAAGCAGCACAGATCCGGAAGAAGGCAACGCAACACTAGAGGGATAGCAGACCCTGCAAGGGTGACACAGAGTCAGTTTGCTCACGTAGAGGATGACGCAGCTCCAGAGAGGTGACGTAGAGTCAGTTTGCTCATGCAGAGGGTGACGAAGCACCAGGAGAGGGACGCTGAGCCAGTCTGCTCACGCAGAGGCTGGCGCAGCACCAGGAGGGTGACGCAGTCCGAGTTGCGGAGTTGTGCAATTTGCCGAGACCGGAAGTGCAGTTTCTAATCTTCAGAAGTTGCTGGCGTGGCATAGGTTCTGTCGGTGCAGAACAATGCCTAGCAAAGGTGACAAAAGCAGGAGGCGAACAGTTGCTCAGCAGATTCTCTAGCCAAGGAATCTGAGTTTGATCAAGAGGAGTAATCATAGAGGACTAATTCGTCAGAATTTGTGAAGGATTTCCTGGAGAGAAATCATCTGTTAGAGGGAGCACGTTCTCTATAGGGGTTCTTTCGCCACGAAGCCCAGATCCAGTCTTTTGCTGAGTATAGCAACAACAGAAGGGAGAAGAGTTTGTATTTCGACAGATTGAGCAAAGATGGTTTCTCATGGACTGAGAGATCAGGATAGGTTGGACAGTGTGTCCAACTTTGTCATCTGGAGAGCCAGAATCCTGACAGTCCTGGATGAGTACGACATCAAGGACCATGCAGAAAATGTCCTAGTTGTTCCAACCGATGCTGATCCTTTGAAGAAGTTCAACGAGAATCAGGCGCGGGCGAAACGCTTGATCATGGATGGAGTAAAAGATCACGTGGTACCACATATTGTCGGGAAGAACATGAAAAACGAGATGTGGACGAAATTAAACACGATGTATCAGGGAAGCTCCATCCAGAGGAAGATGCTGCTGGAGAATCAGATGGTTGTTCCAGATGTAGAAGGGGGAGGAAATCGATCCCTTCCTCTTTAGACTGCAGACTATCTGTGACCAACTGTTTGCCATGGGGTCAACTCCGGATGAAGGGCTCATGGTGAGGACTACCTTGAATGTAGTCACCGATGAATGGGGGACATTTGTCCAAAGTATCTTGGGTAGAGCAGCGCTACCATCCTCGGTGGACATGTGGGAAATTCTCCGTCAGGAGGAAATCAGGAGGATAACCAAGAAGCAAAGCAGCAACAGAGGAGTCAAGGTGAAGAAAGAGTAGGATGATGCAACCCTTGCATCTATAAGGGACAGAGGCAACAAAGGAAGAAGAAGGACCTCTCCAAGGTCCGTTGCTTCAGTTGTGGTGAACTTAGACACTTCGCCAACACTTGTCCTAAGCGGAAGGACAAGGAAGCATCTGATTCCAAGGCAACAATAACGAAAGGGGACAACGGTAGTGAGGATGATGTGGCCATGAGTGCTCGTGTGCCTCGAGAAAACAGGTGGGGCGATATTGATCTGTAGAGCAGCTACAGATGTGTGGCGGGATCCTTGAGGTGCCCAAACTCTTGGATCACATACGAGCTACGAGAGCCTTAAGACGGTAGCAGGAAGACTGGAGCAATGGGTGCAAAAGATCATGGAGAAGCAGAGGCAGAGCTGGGACGCTGAAGTCTGGAGCAACGCAGAGGAGAGGCAATAGCAGCATGGAAGCAACAGTGCAGAGGTTGATGGGATTTTCAGCAAGCGCAGAGGCAATGCTTACGCAGTGTAGTGCAACAGACAACACAGTGCTTCAGAGAGACAACACAGAGCAACAACAGAGGGTGCTTCAGTGATGAGATGCAGCGCAACTGACTTGTCTTTCAGTTGTTGGGTGATTGTCCTTCAGTTGCTTACTTTATCAACAACTGAGTTGCAGTGCAGCAGTTGGCAGTGGCAGTGCTATAGGCAACATGATGCAACAATTTGAGAGGGAGTTGCAGTACAAATGTGGCAGTGTTAGTGACAGTGACATGGGTAGCAGTACAGAAAGCAGCAACACAGTGGATGGAGGGCAGTAGGCCAAGCATCAACAATGCAAAGATCGATGCCAGAGATCAGGGCAATGCTTCAGTGTGGAAGTATTGCTAGAGCACACTCCTCTCTAAGAGGGAGTGTTGAGATTTGGGGTAGCATCGGGTGTGCTCTAGCTTCGAAATTTGTGGAGGAGCTGGAACACACGAAATCTCCAAGACCCAGAAAGCATTTGGAGGAATTTCATCTGGTGTAAAAGTTATTCAAATAACCAAATTTTTTAATGGGGACCCTAAGTCTAACTTAGCGAAATTAAAAAATTAAAGTGAATTAATTTACACATATGATGAAATGTTCTAAGTGACGTGGATCAAGCATTCTTTTAATCTGAGCTATCGATTAGAGATTAGATCATGGCCATTGGTTTTACAACGAGAATAGTATAAAGGAAGGGCTTGGGGTCAGTTGGAGAACACACACATAGCAGAAGCACTGAAGCTAAGTCGAATTTTTGGGGCGGGGTTCGCTGAGGAATTCAAAGTGCGTTTGTAGTGCAGTGAGGGGTAGAGATCGGTAAGGGATGATCTAATCCAAGGTTGAGAATACAGCAGCAGAGAGGCAACATCGTACTAGGGTAGCGCAGAGGCCAGCATGAGGGATGCAACCCAGCCAAGCTGACGCAAAGGCCATGCAGAGGGTGACACAAACCCTTATGGGTGATGCAGAGACAACGTAGAGGCCTTCAGAGTGACGCAGGGGCAGCTTGTGCTACCCAGAGGCTGTGCTGGGCTAAAGGGGTTGACGCAGTTGCATGAAGAGCTGCGCTGAGGGTTCCAGTGGGCCAAAAAGGGCTTGTTATCTGTAAATCCTGATTGAGGGTGTGATTCAGCCATAGTTTCTGTCTCCGAGTGATAAGATACAAATGCCGTGTATTTTCTCTATAGGGCAAACTGTTTTTGGTGCATAGAATGTTGTATTCAAATTTTGCATAATAATAAAACCCTTTAGAGCTGCTGCACCGGTTTTCTCGCATTGGGTTTTTTCGGGGACATTAGTCCGAAAAATCTGTATCATTTGTTACATGTGCGTGATGTTCAGTAAATGATCTGTATTTCTGTAGGCTGCTATTTGTGTTTACTTCGAAGTTTTTTCTTGTGTAATAAATCAAGTAGGAGAAGTAAATCAATAGTTAGCAGTAGGATTTCTGTAATAAGGATTCAAAATTTTTCACAAGCAGCGACACGCAGTTCCTTCAGGACAACGCAGTGATTGCACAGTCCAACCAAGAGGAAGTGTAGGAAGTGGAGCAGCAATGAGGAGTCAACTAGAGGATTTGGAGGGGAGGCTAGCCACATCCTACCAGGGATTTTGATAACGATTTGGAGGCATTTTCGAGCAGTTCCAACCATGAGATCGATTTCCCCAGCAGAGCAACGTGCCAAGCCCATAGGGGCCAATTTCCGGGTTCAAGATTTCTGGAAACCCTTCGTGGGTTTTGTGTGTGTATTTTGAGGAGAGTCTGGTGTCCAATTCTCAGAATTTTCTTAGCACGGGAGCTAGGCCAAATTGCAGACAAAAGTCAACAAGCAGTAGCAGTTTCCAGGACTGGCAGCGTAAAGGGAGAGCCACGTAGAGCACATTTCAGTAAACATTTTGGCCGGGTTTAGAGTTGATCTTTAGCCTGCCTAGAGCAGGCGCAGGTGCTATCTTTCCAACACCATTTTGTACGCTTTCCGACCAATATAATAAAATGGCTCAATAGTTGTTTTTGGCTCCAATTCATGTGTTTTGATGGTGTGTTTATTTTGCTGTAGTTTTTAGTCTATTTTGTTCTATATTACTGTTAAATCCCAATTTGGGATATTATAGCTCAACCTAGATCCAAAAAAAATGGAAGCAAATGTAATTTGTCTAACCTAAGTGACTACTGTCCTAATGTTTTTTCGTTAAATAACCCAAAATCACACACTAGCTGAGAAACAACATAAGAAATAAAACACTTCCATAGGGATTTCTCCTTCAAATTGGATTTTCGTTCCTTTGATCGAAACTTACAAGGTGACCTCTACAACCTGTTTTGAACCAACAACTGTACAATCATTAAATCACCTAGATTTGAAGTGTACAGATTGTGTGAGAAAGAAAAAGCTACAACAGTATATTAGAGTAGTACACCCCGCTCTTTCTCTCCCTCCTTTGAACAATAGATATCCCTTCCCTCCATCTCAACCTATGTTGCAGTAAATGTCCCTCAACCTAGCATATCGGTAGTGGAAACACCCTGAAATGTTGAAGTGTGGCTGGAACTTTGCCAAAATACCGGTATGGCATTTCCTGATTTGGAAACCCCGCTAAAATGTTTTGGTGGTGTTTCGGCCCAAATTTGCCCTCATTTCCATGGCTGTTTTTACTTATGCAGGTTCACTCAAGCACCCAAGAACGGTGTGGGGTGCTTCTATGGCCAAAAAAAAGATTACACCATTAAAACTTATCTTTAATAACTCCGCAAACTAATTTATCTCTAATCAATCCACGTTCTGGTTCTGTTGAATAGGTAGCTTGTTTTATTTTTTTTGACGAGGATGAAGAAGGAGATTATTATGATATGTAATTGTACTTGTCTTTAACTCATGTTATTTTATTCCAACACATATAGCCATGTGTAAAGACTGATTTTGGAATCTTGGATGTATTGCCTCATCTATAAAGGATAATTTTGGATTTTTCATCATGCAATCATCTATGGGAGTTAATATAGACCTTGTTTTCCTTATAAAATGTCATTTATATGTCTCATTCTTTTTTTACTTGCAAGATAATGTGTTAACTTATTTGTAAAAATTATGTGTTTCTATTTGTCACGTCTCTAGCCGTACCCGTTTTAGAAACTTCAAAATGTTTCCACGTTTCATGCAACTTAGTTTTTGTTGAAAATTGCTAGCTATGGGATGAATTTCCTTGAATAAAATTTCATTTCTGACATTTCTAGAGTGACTTCTAAATATAGAAAGTCATTTCTATCTTTGCAACCATGACTTTCCAAAAATTGTAAATCACCTTCCATCAATTCGTATATATATATATATATATATATATATATATATATATATGATGGAAAATCACTTAACTTGTCCTTAATCAATTTAAATTGTTTAATTTTTAACTTAATCATCAATATTATTATTATTATTACTATTATCCTCTTTATGATATTAGTATATTATTATTTAAAAGAAATTCAAGTCTCTCAATCATGAGACTCAATAATGTCATATGTAACTCCCCTCAATTAATGCATATGTTACTCTCTCTCTATCTCTCTCTTAATGGATTCATTCCTCTCTATCATTATTGCTCTTACACATCTCTTGCACTCTCTTACACATTTTAATGACTCGTCATAAAAAAAAAGATTCCTCTTACACCTCTTTAATGCATAAGTTACACTTCTCTCCTAAATGCATAAGTTACACTCCTCTCCTTTATGACATAAGTTATACTCCTATTTTGGCATGTGTAACTCCTCCTCAAAGCATAGGAGTTACTCCCTCATGAATTTGACCTCCTTGCTCTTTCTATATATTTGTGCCTCTCATCCTCACTTGACACACTTATTTGTGCTTTTAAAAGGAGAATTCAAACTTGAGAGAGAGAGAGAGAGTTGGGGAGTCTAGAGGAATATCGAGAGAGAGGGAGAGAGAGTCTTGAAGAGCAAGAGCAGATCTTGGAGAGCCAAAGTGATTCAGTGTTTGCATCAGCTACTACTATCAAAGATCTTCTTCAGATTTGGGTGAACTTCTTCATTTGCTCATTGTACTTTGTGTCTCTGCTCAACAATTGATTTCTAATAGAAGAAGAATCTGGTTGGGTTTTTCCCTTGTGGGTTTTTCCCTGGTCATTGATCGTCTTGAAGAGCAAGAGCAGATCTTAGAGAGCCAAAGTGATTCAGTGTTTGCATCAACTACCTGCTATCAAAGATCTTCTTCAGATTTGGGTGAATTTATTCATTCTCTCATTGTACTTTGTATCTCTGTTGTGTAGATAATTTGGAGGGGCGAGGATTAATTCAAATTCTCTCCTTGATAATTACTTGTGAGCTTACTTGTTTTATTTATGTCTTCTCTTCTTAGCTTATTTAGTCTTTCATCAAGTCAATTACCAAAACACAAGAGACACACATTTAGGCTCTTCGAGCCAGGGCAAAACCTCTCCCTCTTGGAGAGGAAAACCCACGAGAAATTCTTCTTATAGACTTTCAAATGACAAGTACCACGACCAAGACTTAGACCCTTGACCTATGTATGCCTCCAAGACCTTGTCATTGCTTCTTTCTTGCCCTTCAAAGTTGATCCTTCTTTTCTGTACCAACCTGCACTGTCCTGCACCAACACTAGAGAGCTCAGTCTCTAGGTCTATCTTTCTCGGTTACTCAAACACTTACTTTCCACAATCTTATTTCAATTAGATATGGTAGCCAAGGTCACTCGAGACCCTTCTCTTCGTATGTCTTTGAAGCTTCTTCACTTGAGATATACTACCTCCTTTTTATGCACTATAGATCAGGAAGGTAAATATACCTTCTTTCCTTTCTCGCACCGTAATCTGGAGATAGTCCACAAACTTACCATAAACTTTAACCACAGACTTCGCATAAATTGGGATTTTAGGCTTCAACTTAGTTTGTTATCCTCGCATCTCATCACTGTATCTCAACCGAATCCTTCTTGTAGTATAGTTCGAATAGCTCAGACTTATCTACGCTTTCTGCTTCAGAATTATCCACGCTTTCTACTTCAGACTGGTCCGCATACTTCTTCAGACAGAGCCGCACCTTAATACAACACTTCAACACAGTTGACTGCTGCCTTGACTTCACATTTATTTCAGACTTCACCACGTTGTGATATCTCAAAGACATCCGCACTTCTTTCTATCCTTAAACCCGCACTTGTTCCTGTCCTGAAGTCCGCACTCAATCACAGACTTATCCGAAGTGTATCTTCCAAATGAACCGCAAATCCATATATATATAGTGGCATCCTCTTTTTATTTTAGGCCGACCTTCCAATCTGTGAGAAGGCCGACTCTATCCACTGCCTATTTGTTGTCCTTAGGAGATGTTTAACACTAGACTTGAGCATCATATGAAGTTGAGTCTTCAAGGCTTATGTGACAAGGTTTAGAGCATGCGTCATTGACTAGACACGTCATAGTACAGTTATGACCAGAAGAAAAATCCCTAAAGGACATCAAGAAGAAGTCCTTTGGCCTATAATATAACCTTGCTCATGAAACCCATGAGGCAAGCATATCAAAAATATATTTATTATCTTTATCTTCTTCTTTACACAAATACATAATTACATAGTCAATATGAAGACCGAACCTAGTTACACTTTTCAACATGCTGAACAGTTGATTTCTAATAAAAGAAGAATCTGGTTGGGTTTTTCCCTTGTGAGTTTTGCCTTGGTCATTTACCTAACTTCTCTGTGTCTCATCGAGTTCTTGGTTGTCTTCAATTGTGCATATGGTTTATGTTCTATCTACAATTTCTTAACTTATATTGCAGCATAAAGAAGTTCTGGATTTAAGTGATTGTAACAGCATAGAACATCGGAATTTTAACATGGTATCAGAGCTTTGGTGAAGAGAAGCTCAAGAAGACTAGTGCTGCTCCAACCCATTTTCTGCTAGAAAATCTATTGTTGTTCCTTCTCTCTGCATCCTATTTTGTGCTAAGATATCAAGTGCTGTCCACTCCATTTACAACTCATTTTCTCCTTGCTGTCAACTCCATTTACAACACATTTTTTGCTTGTTGTCCGCTCTAGTTACAACTCATTTTCTGCTTGTGTCCACTCTATTTACAACTCCTTTTTCTACTGAAATATCAAGTGCTGTCCACTCTTTTTGCAGTCCATTTTCTGCTAAATATATCTCTTGTTGTCCCTCTTTATTTGCTGCTTAAATTTTGAGCATATCAAGATGTCTTCCTCTTACTCTAAGAATGAAGAGAAGCTGGTTGATGCTTCGAACTTCTTCCCTTGGAAGGCCAGATTAGATGTTACTCTTGAGGAACATGATGTTCTTGAATATGTTGAGGGAGAGATAGCTGAACTAAATTAAGTCTCCAATGCCGCTTTCAAATCTGGATTTGAGAAAGGAGAAGTCAAGGCTAAAAAGGTTATCCTTGACTCTCTTGGAGACCACTTCATCACTTTTGTTGTCAACTTGAAGAAATCTAAAGAAATGTATGCCAAACTGATTGGAATGTATCAAGTGAACAACTTGAGTCAAATTCTTGCCTTGAAGAATCAACTCAAGGATATTAAAATGAACAGAAGAGAGATCATTCAAGCATACTTCATGAGGATATCAAAAATCAAAAGTCAACTTTCAGCTTTTGGTGAAACTGTTCCTGACAGAGAACTTACCCTGATTACGCTTGGAGGTCTTCCTTCTTCTTGGGAGACTTTTATTACTACCATCAACAACAATGATAAGGTTCCCACATTTGATGAACTTATGGGAAAGTGTGGTCAAGAAGAAGCCACAATGATCTCCAGAGGGAGAATTCTCAAGCATGAGGAGGGAGAACCTACTGCCTTTGTTGTACAAGGCAAGAAGAAGAAAGGAAGAAGAGGAATTCACTATTCGAGAAAGCATGCTCCCAATAGCTCCTCTCAATGGACCAGAGACTTATTAAAAGTCCAATGCTACAACTGTCGCAATCATGGCCACTATGACCGTGATTGTTCAGAAAACAAAAAGCATCAAAGTCCAACTTCAACAATCGTTCTAACAAATCTGATTACTAAAGAAGAAGAGAATCTCCTTTCACTCGCAGAGGAAACTACCGTTCCTCAAGGAACCAAAGGTATGATAATAATGCAACTGAGACTCAATCAAAGTACTTTCTTGTTTCTGCTCTTTCTAGTTCCTCTCCTGTAGATTCTTGTGATAGCTGGTTGGTTGATAGTGGTGCTTCAAGGCACTTTACCGATTACAAAGAAATACTCTCTAATCTGGTTGAGAGGGAGACAGATCTGAAGATCATTCTTGGAGATAACTCTATATATCTCATAAAGGGATTTGGTTCCGTTTCTTTCCATCTGGATCAAGGTAAAACTTTGACTCTTCAAGAAGTTTTATATGTCCCTGGTTTAAAGAAGAATCTTGTGTCCATGTTAGCTTTAGAAGATAAAGGAATGAAAATTGCTTTTATAAATGGTAATGGTAAAGTTTTCACTTGGCTATCGAGATCCAACATGAGAAATGCACTAATCCATGACATCAATCATCAAAGTGAACTTTGGCACCGAAGGTTCACTCACTTGCACTACAAAGCATTATCTCTTTTGAGAAAGATGGTTTCCGGAATGCCGGAAATCAGATTTGATCATGATGGCATTTGCCAAGGGTGCGCAAGCAGAAAGCAAGTGAAGGGACCATTCCCTTCAAGCAAAAGAAAAACCGGTAAGGTATTGAATCTTGTACATTCTGATTTATGTGGATCAGTGCCTATAACTTCTCTTGGTGGTTACTTGTATTATATTACCTTTGTGGATGATTTTTCTTGCAAAACATGGAATTATTTTTTGAAAAATAAAAGTCAAGCTTTTAACATGTTCAAAGATTACAAAGTTCTAGTAGGAAACCAAACTGGAAAACAAATCAAAATCTTCAAATCTGACAATGGAGGAGAGTTCACTTCCAATGATTTCATTGACTTTTGCAAAGAAGCTAGAATCAGAAAAGAGACCAGTGTACCATATAACCCAGAACAAAATGGTGCGGTCGAGAGAAAGAATAGAACTATCATGGAAGCGGTCAAAGCTATGTTGCATGATAAAAAATTATTTAAGTTTCTATGGGGAGAAGCTGTGAACACAGTTGTCTATGTCCAAAATAGATCTCCTCGCCGTGCCGTAAACAACAAGACTCTTGAAGAAGTCTTCACTGGAGAAAAGCCCGAAGTTGGGAACCTGAGGATCTTTGGTTGTTCTGTCTAATTCGATGTCCCAAAAGAGAAAAGGAACAAGCTGGAAGCTTCGGGTAAGAAAGGTACGTTTGTTGGTTATTGTGAGAATTCTAAAGCTTACAAAATATATGTACTTGCTCAAAGAAATTAGAATTTAGCAGGGATGTAACATTTGATGAAGATGTAGCTCTTGGAAATGCAAGAGACACTCCTCTTCCTCCTGCTAATCTTGATAGTCAAGATGATGTATTTGAAATACAAGATCCTAAAGCTGAAACTGATCTTGCTGATGAACCCACGGAGCCCATGGATCCTTTGGATCCTCCTCCATGTGATCCTCCTTCTAAAAGGAGACCTTTATGGCTTCGTGACACTCTTGAAGATGCTGATAAACATGCTGCCCCCAGAGGAACTTTCAGAGAAAGCAAGAAACCTTTCTGGTTCTGTAATGTTCCCAAAATTTGTGCGAGCAAAAATTATTTATAGTTTTGCCAATTTTTGGGTAATATTAAAAGGGGAAAATATTATTTTGTGAGAAAGGGGAGAAATTATTATTTTAATGGAATGGCGGCAAAAGAATATTTTATTAGAGGAAGGCAAATTATTATTTTAATAGAGAATGGCGGCAAATCATATTTTATTGGAGGATGAGGAAAAATGATTCTTTTGGATAGGCGACCAAATAATACTTTATTGATAAAGGAGACCAATTATTATTTTATTCAAAATGGCGGCAAAAGTTTCCTAGTCGAAATTGGGCCCCACCAATAAAATAATAGGAAAAGAGGAGAATCTAGAAGGAGGCTCAAGGGAGAATTATAAATGGAGGATGGACTCAATGGCAAATCATATTCTATTCCTATCATTTCAATTTGACATTGAGGAGAAACTCAAGCGAGTTTCAAACGAAAATTGATAACTAATTTCGGTGGACTTCGAGTGCCACCCTAGTTAGCTTTTGGGGAAGATTATTTCAGATCTTCCAATTGGGTTTATTGCAGGTATTTACCATCACCAAGACACTAAGTTGGTCTCCATCGTTTGGGCTGAATAGCAAGGTTTTAGTGATCAATTTCCGGAGTCTCTTCAAAGATAGATTGCATACATTTCATCTCAAGAATCGGAGGGCTGAGTTTGCCTTGAGAAAGGGCCGAGTTCCAAATCTGAAGCAAGGAAGAAGAGTGCATTCATTCATCTCCCATTATATCATCAAACAAGGAGGTCGAACATAATCAATTATCTTGTTTCCACAGGTCTAAGTAGGTCAAATTATTGCCTGTAGCAGAGGTCACTGTTAGCAAATAAGGAGACCGTGCCATTGTTGCTTGAGATTAAGGAGGACTGAGTTGAACTCCTGTAGCAAGGGTCGAATAGCTCAATGAGCTGAGGCCGAATTGTTTGGAAGTAATTGTACTCATCAAAGGATCGAGTTGGGGTCTTCCCTTGCGGAAACTCACCCAACTTATTATTCATAATCAGCTCCAGAATTGGGCACAAGAGGCTCTACATAGTTCTTTAGAAAATTATTGCATTTGGATGCCTATTCTTTGCTAACTTTAAGAGGATAAATTCTGTGGATCTTCAGGACCTTGGCACAGAGATTTCCTCTATCAGTCAAGTCATATTTCTGATCAGAAATTATTAATTATATATCTGAAGAGTGTCACTAATTTCAGGGTTTGGCGCCTTCTTTACCCTTGCAAGCGGGGGTCTAATTTTTAATGCATACAAAGGCCGAATTTGCCTTCATATCAGTGGGTCCAACTTTGTGTATCAAGTTTGTCAGCTATTCTCTCAAGGGCTGCGTACCATCCATCAAGATTGGCTTTGTATTCAACTACCTAGGCAGTACATTCAACAATTAAAGTCATCTACTGGAGGGGACTGATATTCTTTACAGAGTGCCAGGTTCATTTAACTCTTGCAGCTGTTTATTTTTTGATGATTGAATTTGTAAGAGCTGGGTATTAAATCAGTCCATTTGATGTGTTGAAAAATATGAATTACTATTTGCTGGCTGCCTTTTTCTTGCATTTTCTAAACTTGTGTGAGCATATATTATTGGTTTAAAAGTGATTATCAGCCCCAGTTTTGATACTCTGTGTTTCTGGGTAATATAAACACATTAGAATTACGCCTACAACCATTTACTAGCAAGATGTTTGACAAAATTCATCAATGAGACATTCTAGTATACTCAGAAATTCTGTTGGGGAAAACTTAGATTTTCTAAGAGGAATATTGCAGTGGTATCAGAGCTAATGCTCTTGTCCAGCTGTGGGTCTAAAATTAAGCAGTATCAAGAAAGAGGAGGGAATTCTAGGATGCTTTCAAATCAAGAAAAATTTGCTCAGAAATTTGATGAATACGAGAGTCTTTCCTAAAGATGACAAAACTTATGGAAGCATGGGTATCATCACGGGTGGCAAGGAAGAAAAATGATTGCAAGTTTGAAGCCCAAGAGCCAAAGGAGAAACTAGAAGAGAGTATAAGGGAAAATGATCTGAAAGGATTATTGACTGATGATGCAACTCTTGTAGTTGAAGGGGGACTCCATGATTATCGTATAGACAGTGGCAGAGATGGCCTAGCAAATAAGTCACCGCTTACCAATGACATTATTCACTGGCCTTCTACTAAGTTACCAAACAACATAGATACAAAATTTGATCAGGGAAAGACCCACTGCATGGAGATGATTCTTGACATTAAGCATGATGAGGATGCTATGCATGATGAGCCACCTATGGAGGGGTAACTAGTGACTCATGTTGAGCCCATGGCAGATGAGGATGGACAGTCATCTTTTGGGCCAACTATTGGTAGGGAGCAGACAGATGCACAAGCAACCAACAAAGCTGCAATACGTTAAGACAATAGCTCTCTTCAGGCTTACATAGATGGGGCTTGCAACACTATTGGGTTACCTTTGCACATTGGAGAGAGAAAGGCAAAGTTGCCTAGTCAGATCTCACGTGTTGACCAGGACAGTGAGATGAGGTGAGATAAGTTGCGCAGGGCGCAACATCCGCATGTTGAGGTTGTTGCATGTATGATTACATGTGCATTCAATCCTACCCTTGGGGTTGGATGGCAAGAGATTCTGCATTGGGGTAATCGGAGTTGTGGGCTAGACTTATGGAGATGGTCGTAGTTTGGAGTGAAGCTCAGTGGGGGCTCTTAGGCATTAAGGGTACTGGAGGCCTAGGTTGGCATTGGGATCCAGGTGGGATTTCCTATCAGATACCAGAGATGCGGGTTGGCTATGGCATCAATGAGATAGTTGACTCAATGACTGAGCACATACACTCCTTAGGGGAGTTCTAGTCGGCGCTAGTGGCGAGGCGGTTTGTGAGTGGACTCCATGGGTTGTCTTGGCATGTTCGTAGTGCATGGGGTTGCAGGTTGATTAGTACACTCTGGCAGGTGATTGTAGGAGGCGGTGGCATCGACAGGCCACCAGGCAGGGCATTGTATGGAGACGATGCTCTCTTATTGTTGCATTATGCACAGGAGTTACTAATGATTGACACCATATTGTTATTTCCATTAGCATGTGCAAAGTTTACCAGGACAGATGATGAGATATGACTCACATCATGGTGGTTCCACTATTAGAGTAGCACATGTGGGGTACCAGGCGTTGCAGGATGGTATGACAGTAGACAATGGTATCCAGTGGTGCATAAAGATATGCCATGCAGAGGACTACAGGGATGTGTGTAGTAGTGTGTGATGTTACACAATGGGATTT
This sequence comes from Pinus albicaulis, assembly GCA_034641835.2. Classification (NCBI taxonomy): domain Eukaryota; kingdom Viridiplantae; phylum Streptophyta; class Pinopsida; order Pinales; family Pinaceae; genus Pinus; species Pinus albicaulis. The sequence goes on along the minus strand of CM076583.1, from coordinate 403,575,990 downwards.
TAGAGCGTTGTCTCTAGAGAGATCACCTAGAGGGGATGTTAGGCACACTATTGGGTTTGGCAGACCCAAATTTGGAGAGTGATTTGATCATAGGGATGATCGTGAGCAGCATGGCACACTGACATAGGGGACTTGGATATCGTCTCTTGATGCTCTCATCATGAGCAACAGGACCTAAGAGGTTCATCTGAGACAGTTGGACAAGACACGGTGTACCAGGAGAGTGGCTTTCTAGTGTTGGCATATGGTCACGGTACGAGTTCGCAGATGCGGGCTTGGGGATGGGCCGATCTTTTGCAGAGGTAGCACGTGCTCCACGTTTGAGCCCTCACTTAGATAGATGCCTGACACCTTTTGGGAGAGATATTTCGAGGTGCCTTAGGAGCATATACAACGGGTGGTGGACCTTCCTTACAGACGAATGTTTAGACTCTAGGCAATATTGGGGAGTGCCTTCTGGAGACGGGATAACAAAGCTTGCTGTGGGGTATGGCAGGCACAAGGCAATTTTGCATACACCAGATTGATTCATGGTGTATGGAGTCTTTATACTGAGAGCATGCAGGGACCAAAGACGCGACATAGGTGGGATCCAACTGTCATGAAGACTATGCCACAACATATTTGGTCGCAAGAACTGGGGATTCAGTAGGATGATAGAACACTTCATTCTGTAATAAGCAGGATCATGGGAGAGGGTGATCTAGTTCACCTTGGGTGTGACACATGGGAGATCGTTGAGACCTCCATTGTATGGCGAGGTTGATTTATCCTATTGCTAATCAAGATTGAGATTGACAGTGATAGCGTAGACATTGACATTATGGAGATGCGTGGGTAGGATAAGCTTGGCCTTCAAAAATATTCGACCATTAGGTTCCAGGAGGGGAGGATACATTCTAAGCACGATGGGTAGTTTGTCATACTCATAGTGGTGTAGCTCAGCATGGTGGCACCCTTCTGAGACTAGCACGGGATCCAGGTGTAATAAGATTTGACAGTTCAACTACCCTCAAGGGTGAGTTGGTTTCTTCAGGGAGAGATCATTCAGATCTTCCATGGGGATTTAGCGAGTCGCTGTTGACATGTGGCACTTCACCAAGATGGAAGGATGTTCAACAAGTGTTGAACAAGATTTTTCCCTACCTAAGTGCCTTGTTTACTGGCGACATGCAGAGGGATTTTGGAAATTCCATCTTATTGGAAGGTGAGTGGAGCGAAGGAGGCTTCACATGGATCAGGATGGTTTGGGACCCTGGTGTCATAGGATTTATTCTTATGGTGGTGGCGCAACAACGAGGAATGGTTTAGTGGCACATTTGGGATTTTGGCATTAGCTAGGCCAGCTTTGGAGCAACAACATATTGCTTGAGGACAAACAATTTGTGGCGGGGAGGATTGTAGTGTTCCCAAATTTTGTGCGTGCAAAATTTATTTAGAGTTTTGGCATTTTTTGGGTAATATTAAAAAGGGGAAAATTTTATTTTGTGAGAAAGGGGAGAAATTATTATTTTAATGGAATGGCGGCAAAAGAATATTTTATTAGAGGAAGGAAAATTATTATTTTAATAGAGAATGACGACAAATAATATTTTATTGGAGGATGGGGGAAAATTATCATTTTGGATAGGCGGCAAAATAATATTTTATTGATAAAGGAGGCCAATTATTATTTTATTCAAAATGGCGGCAAAAGTCTCCTAGTGGAAATTGGACCCCACCAATAAAATAATAGGATAAGAGGAGAATCTAGAAGGAGGCTCAAGGGAGAATTATGAATGGAGGATGGACTCAATGGCAAATCATATTCTATTCCCTTCATTTCAATTTGACATTGAGGTGAAACTCAAGCGAGTTTCAAAAGTTTCAAGAGAAACTCAATAGCTAATTTTGGTGGACTTCGAGTGCCACCCTAGTTAGCTTTTGGGGAAGATTATTTCAGATATTCCAATTGGGTTTATTGCAGGGATTTACCATCACCAAGATGCTAAGTTTGTCTCCATCGTTTGGGCCGAATAGCAAGGGTTTAGTGAACAATTTCTGGAGTCTCTTCAAGGACAGATTGCATACGTTTCATCTCAACAATCAGAGGGTCGAGTTTTGTCTTGAGAAAGGGCCGAGCTCCAAATCTGAAGCAAGGAAGAAGAGTGCATTCATTCATCTCCTATTAGAGTGCATTCATTCATCTCCTATTAGATCATCAAACAAGGAGGTCGAACATCATCAATTATCTTGTTTCCACAGGTCCAAGGAGGTCGAATTATTGCCTGTAGCAGTGGTCACTGTTAGCAAATAAGGAGGCCATACCATTGTTGCTTCAAATTAAGAAGGGCCAAGTTGAACTCCTGTAGGAGGGGTCGAATAGTTCAATGAACTGAGCAGAATTGTCTGGAAGTAATTGTACCCATCAGAGGATCGAGTTGGGGTCTTCCCTTGTGGAAACTCGCCCAACTTATTATTCATAATCAGCTCCAGAATTTGGCACAAGAGACTAGATCTAGTTCTTCAGAAAATTATTGCACTTGGACGCCTATTCTTTGCTAACTGTCCAGAGGACAAATTCTGTGGATCATCAGGACCTTGGCACATAGATTTCCTCTATTAGTCAAGTCATATTTCTGATCAGAAATTATTAATTATATATCTGAAGAGTGTCGCTAATTTCAGGGTTTCGGACCTCCTTTACCCTTGCAAGCAGAGGTCTAATTTTTAATGCATACAAAGGCTGAATTTGCCTTCATATCAGTGGGTCCAACTTTGTGTATCAAGTTTGTCAGCTATTCTCTCAAGGGCTGCGTACCATCCATCAAGATTGGCTCAGTATTCAACTACCTAGGCAGCACATTCAACAATTAAAGTCATCTATTGGAGGGGACTGATATTCATTACAGAGTGCCAGGTTCATTTAACTCTTGCGGCTGTGTATTTTCTGATGATTGAATTTGTAAGAGCTGGGTATTAAATCAGTCCATTTGATGTTTTGAAACATAATATGAATTACTATTTGCTGGCTGCCTTTTTCTTGCATTTTCTGAACTTGTGTGAGCATATATTATTGGTTTAAAGTGATTATCAGCCCCAATTTTGATACTGTGTGTTTATGGGTAATATAAACACATTAAAATTACACCTACAGCCATTTACTAGCAAGGTGTTTGACAAAATTCATCAATGAGACAGTCTAGTAAACTCATAAATTCTGTTGGAAAAATCTTAGATTGTCTAACAGGAATATTACAGTGGTATCAGAGCTAATGCTCTTGGCCTGCTGTGGGTCTAAAACCAAGCAGTATCAAGAAAGAGGAGGGAATTCCAGGATGCTTTCAAATCAAGAAATTTTTTCTCAGAAATTTGATTAATACAGTGAGTCTTTCCTAAAGATGACAAAACTTGTGGAAGCATGGCTATCATCATGGGTAGGAAGGAAGAAAAATGATTGCTAGTTTGAAGCCCAAGACCCAAAGGAGAAACTGGAAGAGAGTCTAAGGGAAAATTATATGAAAGGATTATTGACTAATGATGCAACTCTTGTAGTTGAAGGGGGACTCCATGATTATGGTATGGACATTGGCAGAGATGGCCTAGCAAATAAGTCACCGCTTACCAATGACTTTAATCACTGGCCTTCTACTTAGTTACCAAACACCATAGATACAAAATTTGATCAGGAAAAGACGCACTGCATGGAGATGATTCCTGACATCGAGCATGATGAGGATGCTTTGCATGATGAGCCACCTATGGAGGGGCAACTAGTGACTCATGTTGAGCCCATGGCTGATGAAGATGGGCAGTCATCTTTTGGGCCAACCATTGGTAGGGAGCAGACAGATGCACAAGCAGCCAGCAAAGCTGCAGTACGTTTAGACAATAGCTCTCTTCAGGCTTACATAACGACTCCTTTACCGAAAGGGAAGTTCTTGGTTTTCAGAGAGTAGCTTGGACTAACAGAGGTGACCCTTCCTACACAGGGCGACCATGGGTGATGAGCCTTGGATGTGCGAGATCTGTCATGTGTTGACAAGTGGATCCCCCCAAGCAGTGATGAGCCTTGGATGTGCAAGATCCTTGTCATGTGTTGACAAGTGGACCCCCCCAAGCGAGATCCCTGTCATGTGTTGACAAGTGGATCCCCCCAATCAGTGATGAGCCTTGGATGTGCAAGATCCTTGTCATGTGTTGACAAGTGGATCCCCCCAAGCAGTGATGAGCCTTGGATGTGCGACATCCTTGTCATATGTTGACAAGTGGATCCCCCCAAGCAGAGAGGACACTTAATTGTGCGAAGATCCTTGTCATGTGTTGACAAGTGCTTCCCCCCCAAGTGTGTATATGGCGATGGATGTATCTCCCCTATGATGGTTCTTTATTAGATTGTAACATTATTATTCCAAAGCAAAGATAACAGAGATCCTTGTATCAAAAAGAAATTCCTCCCTAGTTGAGATGGAGCATTGAAAATTGGCAGCTATGGGATGAATTTCCTTGAATAAAATTTCATTTCTGACCTTTCTAGAGTGACTTTCTAAAAATAGAAAGTCATGTCTATCTTTGCAATCACAACTTTCCCTAAATAGTAAATCACCTTCCATCAATTTGTAATCATATATATATGATGTAAAATCACTTAACTTGTCCTTAATCAATCTCAATTGTTTAATTTTTAACTTAATCATCAATATTATTATTATTATTACTATTATCCTCTTTATGATATTATTATATTATTATTTAAAATAAATTCAAGTCTCTCAATCATGGGACTCAATCATGTCATATGTAACTCCCCTCAATTAATGCATATGTTACTCTCTCTCTCTCTCTCTTAATGGATTCATTCCTCTCTCTTTGATGCTTTTATGCACCTTTTACACTCTCTTACACACTTTAATGGCTCGTCATTTAAAAAAAAAAGATTCCTCTCACACCTCTTTGATGCATAAGTTACACTTCTCTCCTTAATGGCATAAGTTACAATTCTCTCCTAAATGCATAAGTTACACTCCTTTTTGGCATGTGTAACTCCTCAAGGCATAAGAGTTACTCTCATGAATTCGACCTCGTTGATCTTTCTATATGTTTGTGCCTCTCATCCTTACTTGACACACTTACTTGTGTTTGTAAAAGGAGAATTAGAACTTGAGAGGGAGAGAGAGAGAGTTGGAGAGTCTAGAGGAAGATTGAGAGAAAGAGAGAGAGAGTCTCTTGAAGAGCAAGAGCAGATCTTGGAGAGCCAAAGTGATTCAATGTTTGCATCAGCTACTGCCAGCTACATTTGATTTCTAATAGAAGAAGAATCTGGTTGGGTTTTCCCCTGGTCACTAACCTAACTTCTCAGTGTCTATTTGAGTTCTTGGTTGTCTTCAATTGTGCATATGGTTTATGTGGTTTTTGTTCTATCTACAATTACTAAACTTATATTGCAACATAAAGAAGTTCTGGATTTAAGTGATTGTAACAACATAGAACATCTATTTTTTAACAGTTTTCAACACTAAAGTACACTCGAGCAATCACAAAAGATAAAATATGACTTTCAAATCTGAGGGTATATGCCTAGTGCATGGAAAAAACTACTACAACAGTGTACAATTTGCTGTACTAGTTAGCCACTTTGACAAATCTGCACTTCTTCTCCTTGAATGCATTTTTCCCTTCTCTTGCTCTCTCTTGCTTTCTTCTCATGTATATATGAGATCAACCTCTTCTATCTTGTCCTATTTATGCTTTGAGAGAAGATAATTATTCTGCTCAATCCTAGCCACCACTTATCTCAATCATGAGATGTATGGCTAAGATTAAATATTAAAAGTCACTAATTTTCTAGAACTTATAGAACATTTTATTTAGATTCCTAAGACTAATTGACTTCAAACATAAGACTTTCATTTTTTCTTTAGTTTTTGAGTTAAATTACAAGATGAAATTATTTTTCTCTTTTCCTTGGTGGTCGTTAAAGAAACGTCTCAAACCACTTTCTGGCATCTGCACATTCACACTGAATTGGTGCAAGAAGTTCTTGCTTGAGCTACATTTTTCACTCTACCTCTTTCTGAGGAATGAGTTATGTTTGTGAATGTTTCAAACTTTCATTTTGCAAAGGTTTTGGTCATCATATCAATTACTTGCTAATTTGTGGCAATATATTGGAGATTCACTGCTCCCTTTTGAATCTCGTCTCATATGAAGTGATATTTGTTCTCTATGTGCTTGGACTTGTCATAAAACATTGGATTCTCAAAGAGTTTGATACAACTTTGATTACCATAGTCATTTTTTATTACCATAGTAAATGACAACAGGGTCCAACTCTTGATCAAATAATCCTACAAGTAACTTGCAAAGCTAGATGGCTTCATGACTAGCAAAGCTATTGGCCATGCATTCTAACTTTGTTGAGCTAAGTTCTTTGGAATTCTGCTTCCTGTTGAACCAAATATCATTGTTGACCCCAAGCTAAAGCAACACCTTGAGGTGTTATCCCTATTTGCTACACTACCTGTCCAATATGAGTCTATATACGTTTGCAACTTCACTTCACCATCTCCAAGATATCTCAAACCATACACCATTGTGCCCCTTAAGTATTTGAACACATGTTTTGTTTCCACTCAATGCGCCTGCCTCAATTCCACTATGAACTGACTCACAGTGTTTGCAAAACAAATATTTGGTTTTGGTGTTGACGAAATACAAGAAACCTATCAATTGCCAATACAACATTTGATCCACCAACTTTGAATTTGAAGTTGTCACCTTCAAATTAGTGATAATGCAGGTGGCTATAGGTTTGCAATTCTCCATCTGAAACTTCTTTAGGATCTCAATTGCACACTTATTACCCTATCCAATAAAAATCTCCCTTGGTCTTTGCCAAACCTCCAACCCCCCGAAATAATGTATCATGTCAATAGCCTTCAAACTCAACTGCAATGTTAGCTTTGCGCCCTACAATGAGCTTCTTTGCACCCGCAAGAAACAAGTCATCTACATACAACAACACAACATGTTGATTAATCCCAAGAAATATATAATATAAGTTAGGATTTACTTCAGTTTTGGTGAATCCCATACTTTGTAGATATCCGTTTATCATGGAATGACATGGTCTTAGTGGTTGCTTTAGTCCACACAAGGCTTTCTCAAGCTTGCAAACATGAGACTCTTTACAATTACCTCAAAGCCTCGAGGTTATGCTATGCACACTTCCTCCTCATTGATTCCATTAAAGAAACTTATTTAGAGGTTTAATTTCTCTAAACATGCTCCTAGGAGCCTCAACATACTCCCAAGCATCCCTCAATGTTTGAGTGAATCATTGAGGTCTCTTAATAGAAGTGGCAGGTTCTACTATCTCTTCCTCCTCACCTAATGGCTATTGCTACTCTAGAAGTTTTTGACAACATTAGCTGAACCTTTGGAGGTTCTAACTCCTCATCCTCATTTGCTGGAATAGGCTCACGGGACTTCTTGGATGCAATTCTTCTTCAAACTTTACATCCCTACTCATTATTGTCTTCCTCTACTCTAGAATATAGACCTTGTAGGCCTTTGAAATTTCATTGTAATATACAAATAAATCCTTCTTGCTGGAGGGCTCCCACTGGGCCCTCTTCTCTACCGGTACATGGATATAAACTAGACAACTAAAGATGTGAAAATGACTTATCTTTGGCTTCACATCAATGAACGCCTCCTTTGGTGTATTGTTGTCCAAGATCCTGTGAGACATTGGTTGTGGATGTAGATTGCTATGTTGGATGCCTCTACCCAAAGAAACATTGGAAAGTCTCGATCACGAATCATGGTCTTAGTAGGTCGTATGATGTATCAATTCTCTCTCTACAACCCCATTTTAATGTGTGTTGTACCTAACAGTGATCTCCCTCTTGATTGATCCAAATTTATGCAGTAAAGCAATAATATACAGAAATAAACATAAACACAGAGATTCAGCGGAAATAAAACTTCATTTCATTAATAACATAATGGAAATAAACTAGCTAGGGCACTGGTAGGCTTATCTCTGAGAAGAGATGTGGCGGCTACAGGCCTCTGAACCGTGTTACAATAAGGCCCGAAGGCCTATTTATTGTTGAGAAACAATGTAAAACCCTAAACATCCAAAAACCTAACCCTAGGAGATGAAGCGCCAAAACTATGGGCCCCGTTTGGGTAAATTGGTATATCAACTTTCTGGGGATGTAACTTCAGGATATGATCTCCGTTTGACGCACTCAATACCTCGTTAGAAAGATCTATCCGAGGACTACAACTTTAGACGTGAGCAACATTGAAGGAACTTCCATGTTGCTCCTGGTTTTCCCAAAAAAACATCGTTTAGGGTCTCAATGGCTTCAAAAGTTCAGGACTCAAAAAACTGCTAAAAATAGTAAGTTGTGCTGAAACTGAAAAAACCGATGGTGGGGGTTCAAATGGACTAGGTGGGTGGCCACCAATATCCACCTGGATCATTAGGGCCTCAAAACGGGTCTGGAAGTTCAGGGCTCGAAAAATTGCTAAAAATAGTAAGTTGTGCTGAAACTGAAAAACTGAAATAACCGATGGTGGTGGTCCAAATGGAATAGGTGGGTGGCCACCAATATCCACCTGGATCATTCCTCCCCCCTTAGGAAGCAATAGGCCCCATTGCGTTGAGTTCCTCCATGAGATGAGGCAAATTCTGCTGAACTTGATATTTTGGATTTGTCGAAGATGTCATGGACCTGCTAGCAGACGTGTTGGATGCGTTCAATAAATTTGGTTGCTTTATCAGCCTCATACAGTACATGTGTGGATTTTGTTTGTGTGGTTGCATGAGGTATGTCAACATCAGGCGGCGACGCGCCTGGGGTCAGATAAATGGAGTGCTTGACCTGACAGTGTAGAGGAACCTCTGTGGGTGAGGAGAAAATGTCCTCGTATTTCTCCACGACTTTGTGCATCTGCTGCTCCCATGTAGGGGGGCCCTGTTTTGAGGCTGTGGCCACAATCTTCTTCTTGCCCTGTGGGCGAATTGTAAGGAAAATAAATTTCCTGGTTTGGGAAACAATCTTACTGCGTTGTTTTGCAGTAGTCAAAGAGATGGAAGGAGGTGGTTCTACCTCCGGTATCCTGTACAATTTATTTCCAAAGTAATAACAACAACACGGGGCCTAGACTCATACACAACATGTCGCTTCCACAAGTATGGTTGGCCCAATAATACATCGAACACATCAGGAGGAGCAACATCACATAGTACCTCATCTCCGTAAATGGCTTGATGCTGTACGGAAGGCGACATTGATGGCAGACGCGGAGATATCTTCCTTGGTGAAGCCACCCAATGGTGTACGACTGTGGGTGTGCTATGGTCGGTAGGCCGAGCTGCTTCACGACCTCTGCTGAAATGAGGTTCTTTTGGCTTCCACTATCAACAAGGAATTGAAGTGGAGAACCCTTCACCCACATCTGCGAATGGAAGAGGCGCTCCCCCTCCTCTGGATCCTCGAGATCCTCTCCCTCTAGAGCCTGGTGGTGGCAACAATGGCACTGGGATCCGCATCAATGATCTACTTCCTTTTGTCATCTCCCTTGTCTGGTTTTGACTCGGGATCAGGACATGCATCTGATTCAGGTGCCTTCAGTTCAGCGACTAGCGACTGTTTGGCCCGACACTCATTTGTGCTGTGAGTGGGGTTGTTATGAAATTCACACCACTTCCCCGTGTCCTTTGGATTTGTGGTGTTATTCTGAGTCGCCCCGCTTTGGCTTTGCCCCTTGTTTCGCTGTTCGGGGGCGCCTTTCCCTGGCTTAGGATTCGCAGATCCGAAGTCTTGCTTCTTCTGCTTAAATTTCTGCTCGATCTTGGTGGCATAACGATATGCCGTGCCAAGCGAGGTAATGTTTAGGAACTCCATTTCCTTCTGAATGTATCTGTGCAAACAACTACGGTACTTGAGTACCAAATGTCTCTCTGAATCTTTAATACCCAACTTTGTGCACAAGGTATGGAACAAATTCGTCAGTTCATGCACATCTTGATTCCTTTGCTGCTGCAGCGTGGTCCATTTGGATGTTTTTGTCCTCATAGCTCCCCACGGGGTAATATTGTTCCTTAATGCCGCCTCAGAACGAATTCCAAGTGGGTGTGGACGAGAACAGAGAGGGTTCCCTCTCGTCCTTTTACTCACAGTAGGTTTCACACCAGTCTTTGACATGGGGGACGACTTTGAGGAGTGAAAAAATAATCTTTTCTTGGTTGGAGAAATCATGGACCGAGAAATACCCTTCCAGCAAATTCAACCATCTATCTACGACGTCTTCATCTATTTGGCCTTCAAATACAGGAATGTCCAAGTTGACCTGTACCTTGAAAGCAGAGGCACTTCCAGAGTGGCTGCTAGATGTAGATGTACTGCCGGTGGGCAACCGTTGAAGGATCTGGGCAAAGTTATCCATTATCGCGTTCCTGTGTTTCTCGAGGGCCTCCTCGAGTAATATTTTGATAGGATCTCTTGCTCTCTCTTCTTTCTTTTCTTCTGCCATGGGAGGTTGTCGGGGTTTGCGAGGCTGATCTTGCAAGGGTTCAACCAGATCGAGCCCTAACTCCTTATACCCTGACCTTGTTGGGGACATGCAAAGAAAAACAGAGAAAGAGTAGACCGCTCTAATACCACTAATCCAAATTTATGGAGGAACGCAATAATATACAGAAATAAACATAAACACAAAGATGCAGCGGAAATAAAAATTCATTTCATTAATAACAAATGACTGAAATATGCTTATAAACATAATGGAAATAAACTAGCTAGGGCGCTGGTAGGCTTATCTCTGAGAAGAGATGTGGTGGCTACAAGCCTCTGAATTGTGTTACAGTGAGGCTCGAAGGACTATTTATGGTTGAGAAACAATGTAAAACCCTAAACATCCAAAAACCTAACCCTAGGAGATGAAGCGGCAAAAATATGGGCCCCGTTTGGGTAAATTGGTATATCAACTTCCTGGGGATGTAACTTTGGCATATGATCTCCGTTTGACGCACTCAATACCTCGTTAGAAATATCTATCTGAGGACTACAACTTTTGACGTGAGCAACATCAAAGGAACTTCCATGTTGCTCCGGAAGTTCAGGACCCAAAAAACTGCTAAAAATAGTAAGTTGTGCTGAAACTAAAAAACTGAAAGAACCGATGGTGGTGGTTCAAATGGAATAGGTGGGTGGCCAACAATATCCACCTGGATCATTAGGGCCTCAAAACAGTTCCGGAAGTTCAGGGCCCGAAAAACTGCTAAAAATAGTAAGTTGTGTTGAAATTGAAAAATTGAAAGAACCAATGGTGGGCGTCCAAATGGAATAGGTGGGTGGCCACCGATATCCACTTGGATTATTCCTTCCCCCTTAGGAAGCAATGGTCCCCATTGTGTTGAGTTCCTCCATGAGATGAGGCAAATTCTGTTGAACTTGGTATTGGATTTGTCGAAGATGTCATGGACCTGCTAGTGGACGTGCTGGATGCGTTCAATAAATTTGGTTGCTTTATCAGCCTCATACAATATATGGGTGGATTCTGTCTGTGTGGTTGCATGAGGTATGGCAACATCAGGCGGCGACACGCCTGGGGTCAGATAAATGGAGTGCTTGACCTTGACGAGGCCTAGACTCATACACAACATGTCGCTTCCACAAGTATGGTTTGCCCAATAATACATCAGACACATCAAGAGGAGCAACATCACATAGTACCTCATCCATAAATGGCTTGATGCTGTACAAAAGTTGACACTGTTGGCGGACGCAGAGATCTCTTCCTTGGTGAAGCCACCCAATGGTGTATGACTGCGGGTGTGCTATGGTCGGTAGGCCAAGCCGCTTCATGACCTCTGCTGCAATGAGGTTCTTTTGGCTTCTGCTATCGACAAGGAATTGTAGTGGAGAACCCTTCACCCACATCTGCGAATGGAAGAGGCGTTCCCCCTCTGGATCCTCGAGATCCTCCCTTTGGAGCTTGGTGGCGGCAACAATGGCACTGGGATCCGCATCAATGATCTGCTTCCCATTGTCATTACCTTGGTCTGGTTTTGACTCAGGATTAGGACATGCATCTGATTCAGGTGTGTTTAGTTCGGCCACCAGCGACTGTTTGGCCCGACACTCATTTGTGCTGTGAGTGGGGCTGTTATGAAATTCACACCACTTCCCCGTGTCCTTCTTTGGATTTGTGGTGTTATTTTGAGTAGCCCCGCTTTGGCTTCGCCCCATGTTCTGTGGTTCGGGGGCGCCTTTCCCTGGCTTCGGATTCACAGATCCAAAGTCTCGCTTCTTCTGCTTAAATTTCTGCTCAATCTTGGCAGCATAGCGATATGCCGTGCCAAGCGAGGTAATGTCGAAGAACTCCATTTCCTCCTGAATGTATCTGTGTAAACAACTGCGGTACTTGAGCACCAAATGTCTCTCTAAATCTTTAATACCCAACTTTGTGCACAGGGTATGGAACAGATTCGTTAGTTCATGCACATCTTAATCCCTTTGTTGCCGTAGCGTGGTCCATTGAATGTGTTTGTCCTCATAGCTCCCCACGGGGTAATATTGTTCCTTGATGCCGTCTTGGAATGAATTCCAAGTGGGTGTGGACGAGAACATAGAGGGTTCCCTCTTGTTCTTTTACTCACAGTAGGTTTCCCACCAGTCTTTGACATGGGGGGCGACTTTTAGGAGTGCAAATATAAGCTTTTCTCGGTCACAGAAATCATGGACCGAGAAATACACTTCCAACAAATTTAACTATCTATCTACGACGTCTGCATCTATCTGGCCTTCAAATACAGGAATGTCGAAGTTGACCTGTACCTTGAAAGGAGAGGCGCCTCTAGAGTGGCTGCTGGATGTAGATGCACCGCCGATGGGTAGCCGTTGAAGGATCTGCGCAAAGTTATCCATCATCGCGTTCCTCTGTTTCTCGAGGGCCTCCTTGAGCAATATTTTGATAGGATCTCCTGCTCCCTCGTCTTTCTTTTCTTCTGCCATGGGAGGTCGTCGGGTTTGCGAGGCTGATCTTGCGAGGGTTCAACCAGATCGAGCCCTAACTCCTTATACCTTGACCTCGTTGGGGACATGCAAAGAAAAACAGAGAAAGAGTAGACCACTCTGATACCACTGATCTAGATTTATGCAGGAACGCAATAATATGCAGAAATAAACATAAACACAGAGATGCAGTGGAAATAAAACTTCATTTCATTAATAACAAATGACTGAAATATGCTTACAGACATAATGGAAATAAACTAGCTAGGGCGTTGGTAGGCTTATCTCTGAGAAGAGATGTGGTGGATACAGGCCTTTACTGTGTTACAATGAGGCTCGAAGGCCTATTTATTGTTGAGAAACAATGTAAAACCCTAAGCATCCAAAAACCTAACCCTAGGAGGTGAAACGCCAAAACTATGGGCCTCGTTTGAGTAAATTGGTATATCAACTTCTCGAGAATGTAACTTTGGCATATGATCTCCGTTTGATGCGCTCAATACCTCGTTAGAAAGATCTATTCGAGGTCTACAAATTTTGACATGAGCAACATCAAAGGAACTTCCATGTTGCTCCCTCCCGGTTTTCCCAAAAAAACGTCGTTTAGGGCCTCAAAACGACTTCGTAAGTTAAAGACCTGAAAAACTGCTAAAAATAGTAAGTTGTGTTGAAACTGTAAAATTGAAAGAACTGATGGTGGGGGTTCAAATGGAATAGGTGGGTAGCCACCAATATCCACCTGGATCATTAGGGCCTCAAAACGGCTCCAGAAGTTCAGGGCCCGAAAAACTGCTAAAAATAGTAAGTTGTGCTTAAATTGAAAAACTGAAAGAACCGATGGTGGGAGTCCAAATGGAATAGGTGGGTGGCCACCAATATCCACCTGGATCATTGATTCTTGTCTCCTTGTAGAAACTGTTGAACTCCTTTGAGGTATCCTCACCCCTATTGGCTAATCTTAAGATTTTGATCTTCTTCCGTATCTAGTTTTCAACTAGAGCTTTGAAATCCTAAAGCCTACTAAAGACTTCATCCTTGGTCTTTAGGAAATAGATCCAAGTCTTGCAAGAAATTCAGCAATGAAGGAAATAGTACATGCTACTTGAAATCGATGCTATTAACATTAGTCCTTAGACATATGCTTGTTGCTTAGGAAAGGAGCCTTGGCATACTTGTTAAGCATGCATCCTTTGCATACTCCTTGTGGCTCAATACTAAACTTTGGAATACTTGTGACTATACCCCTTAGAATAGGAAATGTCCTATGGTGTAGGTGCCCCATCCTCTCTTGCCACAATTTGCACAAGCTATCATTGTTATGCACAAGGGCTCAAACAAGTTCACCCTACAACTTGTAAAGATTACCTTCTCTAATCCCTATTACATGTGATGTATTTGAACTAGATTCCTTTGATCCAATAAGGATTTTCTAGTTCTTGAATTCCATTGTGTAGCCCTTATCCTGCATAACCAAAACTAAAAGCAATTTTTTATGAGACTTCGAACACATCTGACGTTGTCAAAATCTAAAGAGTTACCTAACGTGAGCAGGAAGGAAAAAGTACCAACTCATGCTATTGGGCACTTGGCATCATCGCCAAGGTCAACCTGTACACTTGAGTCTTGCTTTGTTGGACTATAAAAAAACCATTCGGGACGATGTCATATGATGGGATTCCCTACAATCCACATACCATGGATTCTTAGGAACTGTGTTGGCAGAAAGCCAAGATGCCATTGTCAAATCCTTCTTGAACTTGGTAAAAAACTTGTTCGTCTAGGTTTTTGCAAAGACTACTACCTACTTTTGTTGTTGCTTCCCTTTATCTTTTTTGTTTTTTTGGTATCTAGAGGAATCAATCACTGGACTGTTCTCGTAGTCACGTGACACAGGGTTGATTCCTACTGTTACCACAATAACCTCTAGGTGCCTATGTATGCCCCTTCTACATGCACAAGTGAATTGGGGGGATTTGAACCTCGAACCTCCTCACACATGACATTTCATATTCACGGCCATCGCCAATTGAGCTGCCCCCCGAGGGCTTCCTTTACTCTTCTTCTTATCTGGACACTGTGATGCATAATGATCATGCTCATGAAAAAGAAAACACTTGATTTTACTTGAGTCCTTCTTCCTTGACAGTGAGATTGACTCCTCACTCTTAATCTTACCCTTGCTAAGTCCTTCACTCTTTTTTGTTTGACCAAATAGGGCTAGGTTCTTGTTACCACCCTTCTTTCCGACCTTAACTCCATCAAAATCTACTCCTAGATACAATCATCCAACAATCTTTCAAAGCTAGGAAGCTTCTCACAAGCACAAATACCTTTGACAAATGGTTCTCTTGAAGCTAGGAATCCATTTAGTGCCATGTTCACATGCTCAACATCTGCAATATTCTCCCCAACTTTTTCATGGGCTCCTGTCCATGACTTCATCAATACTGCTACCATGCTTGGATATGGCTAAAGTTGTCATCTGGGTAGCATCTTTCATCTTTAAATATACTCTTTTATTGTACTTGCTTGTGTTCACTTCAAGCTATTGTTTTCTTTCATGTAACTCTTGCATGGCTGTTGTAAACTCTTCTCCATTAGCACTCCTTATCTCTTGTTTACCCAAGCGTCTTAGCTTATAAACACCCCTTGGATGCATGCTATACTTAGTTCTTCCTCCATACTTGACATTGACAAAATCCCACCCTATTCTTGTTCAAAATATTTAATACTCAAATTCAATGCTGCATTCATTCATATGTAGGTTCCCATGGCTCTCTACAAGAAGTGGTGGCTTTTCTTCTTAAAAACCTTGGTAATTGAAATTGGAAGGTAGATATAGATAAGCAAATGATGTCTGTCCAAGAAATTTAGTAGAAAAATTAATTATTTCTTGTAAGCTTGTATATGTACTATACTAAGAAATGTTCAGAGAAGACTATGGCCCTGTTACCAACTGGGCTAGCAGTCTTGACAAGGTCCCTTTGAGATGCCCACTGCCACCTTGGCATGAGTCCCCACTTTTTAAGCCTAACTCCTTTTGAAAGGCTATGGGACGATTCCCTATACAAGATATTCCATCTAAGTGATTAGAAGTCTAGTGCCTATTAATAGAATATAAGGTGAAGATAGGAGTTAATTATTGCTAAATTCCTAATCTGGAAATGAAAATAATGTAGGAAATAATGCAGATCAGCAATTAAATGCCACTCAAAACTAGGAAAATACAACTTTAAATAGCTCAAATGAATGACAAAACATTACTTTTACCAAACAAGAAGTGTTTTCGTAAGTTATAACTTATACTCTTGATAAGAGGCTGTACTTTTGTAAATTTGCTTGCTGTTCTGTAGCTGTTGATCTGAAAAATGCAAAACAATTCAGAAAATAAGAAGTTAAATCCCCCTATAGGGGCTACCCACAAGTGATTAGGCACACTAGATTGAAGATTTAGGGGTGGGGGAATCTAGGGAAGTAAAGATATAACAACATTAAACTCCGAAGGCTTTAGATATGCACAAAATTTGAGTTTCCAGTAAGCAGGAAACTAGTTGCAGAGATTTGGGGTAAAATTCCCCTTGGTCAAAACCCAGAAAAATATTCTAGCAATTATTTTAGACTTGCAGTGGCTGGAATATGTCTAATTTAACTCCAGACGAGATAATTGCGACTAAACTATCTAAATATTTTTGTATTTTTATTTTTATGTAAACATAAAAAAATTGAATAGTGATTTTTAAAAATAAATAAATGGTTGCTGCAATTAAAATTCACCTCAATGTCGTTGTTCCATTTTTCAAAGTGTTGGATAACGATCACAACACCCCCTAAATTGGTCTTGTAATTTGGACCAACAAAAGAGGTTGGAATCTTAAGACAATTGTAATATTCCTAAGTGAAAATTAACAGTGATAAACAGCCTTAATAGCACATGCACACAAAATTTTTACACATATAAGTATACACCCAGAAATTCATCCAAAAATGCCAAGCTAAGCCATTTTATTATAATTCAGTGGGGGTATGACAAAAGTATGGAGTGAGTGCACCTGGGCTTGCCAAAGGCAAGCTAAACAAGTCCCAGGTGAAGAAGACAATGGCCTAGATGATGGGAAGACAATCCCTTTCTAAACTCTGTGTTGGCCTTGGAAAACTGCACTGCTGGCTGATGTTGATCTGCTGTTTGGCCCTCCTTTAGTGCTCAGAAAATTCCGGGAAATTAACCCCGGCCTCCTCTTAAATAGCCCACCAAAACCCAGAAAGGGTTTGGCCTAGTTCAGATCCCTGAAATTACCCCCAATTTCCACGTACTCTAACTGCTGGGTAATTCAGCCCACCTTGAAATACCCGTTCAGTGCCTCCAAAATAAGAGTAAATGCTGACAAAATTCCTGTCTGGAAGTCCCACCAAATCTCCAGCTCAATCCAACCCAATTGTCTCTCCCCTTCAGCATCCATGTGTGGCCTAGAAACTCCCTCTGCGCAGGCCCATGCAGTCCCTGAAATGGTGTCACTGCTACAACAAAATCCCCACAGTAATGTGCCTGCCTAACACTCAAATCTCCAGCAGAAAATGGTCCAAGACTCTCCTGAAAAACTCAACAAGTTTGCTGCTCCACAACCCTTTCTCTTAGGTGATGCATATTCTCTTTTCTGCGCCCATATTGCCGAGTAAATCCCACGAAATGCATTGATTCCAAGTCCAGAACAATTCCCAAATGGTGTAGATCTTCCTCCTTGGCCTGACACTCGAAGTCCACTGAAGGTAGGGTAAGAATCTCGTGTGCTGAACAAACCTTGCAGTCCTGGCTCAACAGCTCAAGCGTTCTAGTTAGGTTCGATATGCAAGGGTTCAAAAACCCCCAAAATGATGCATCTCTAACTACTTATCCTTGAGCTCCGCCTTCTCCATGTGGGCCCCATGCATCGACCCCACCTTGGTCTTTCCTTGTCCAAAAGTGCGAGTTTGCTCAAGGGGGTACGTTTTCCCCTTTTGGGGTGGTCCCCACCATCCACTACAACTTCGGTCACCCTTTTTCTCCTATGTTGGGACCTTCCTTAGCCAATTTAATTAAGTGGGGTCCTCCTAACCCATTTCCCCTAAGATAAGCACTCCAAAACATCAAAATTGCCATGACTTAGCCAAAATTGCAAAATTGGTGTAGCTGTTGGTTGAAATTAATTAGAGGGGACATCACAGTCCTCCCCTTCCAAATGTTGCTTGTCCCCAAGCAACTGTAATGCGGGATGTTGCAGAATATGCTCCCCCTCCCATGTGGCATCTTCATTCGGTAAATTCCTCCATTGCACCAAATACTCTTTGATAGTCCTGCAATGCAATTTCCTTTCCCTGGTCTCCAAGATAGCCTCAGGTTCTAGAACCAAGTGACCCTCTTCATGCAGTGGGGGTAGCTCTTTGGTTGCTGTCACATGTTGTCCCAATAGTTTCTTGAGGTATGAAACATGAAAGACATTGTGCACCTTGCTTCCAAGCGGAAGCTCCAGCTCATATGCCACCTCTCCAATCCTCCTGATCACCCTGTAGGGCCCATAAAAACGCGGCTGTAGCTTCTCGGCCCCCTTCTACTTCAACGTGGATTGCCTATACTATTGGAGGCACAAAAAGACTAAGTTTCCCACCTTAAAGTGCCTCTCGACCCTGTGCTTGTCTGCATATATTTTCTATTGATTTTGGGCAGTCTGTAGGTTGTCCTTGAGAGCCTTGAGGATGTCTTGGCTCTCCTGATCTAATCCTTGGCCCTTGGAGTCTTGCTGCATCCAAAAACAATGTCAGCAAAAGATAAAGCATCATACCCATATAAAGCACGGAAAGGGGACATACCAATGGACATATGGTAGGTAGTATTGTAGCAATACTCCCCTAGGTTCAACCACTTCATCCACGCTCGCTGTTGCCCGGTCACATAGTTCTGCAGATATCCCTCCAACTACTTGTTGACTATCTCGGTCTGTCCATCCATCTGCGGGTGGTAGCTGGTGTTGGGAGTGAGCTCAATGCCCACCAGTCTGAGGAGCTCTTGCCAAAATGCCCCCATGAAGCGACTATCCCTGTCATTGACTATGGTCTTGGGAAGACCATGCAATCAGAAGATCTCTCTAAAGAACAGTTCCGCAACTTGCGAAGCAGAATACCTGGTGGGGATAACAAAGAAATGGGCATACTTCGTTAACCTGTCTTCCACTACGTATATCTAATCAAAAACCTGCACCATGGGAAGTCCTGTGATGAAGTCCATCGAGATGCTTTCCCATTTCCCCTTCAGAATGGGGATCGACTGTAGTAGCCTAGAAGGATGGGTCAACTCCCCCTTGTTCCTCTGGCAGGCCTCACACTCCTATACATCTTTCAACACGTCACCCTTGAGGCCGTTCCAAGTGAAGCATTCTTTGACTACCCTGTAAGTCTTCAGGAAACTTTGGTGTCCTGACAGAGGTGAATCATGCGCTGCATGGAGAATCCTCTCCCTCAACTGCGAACCAGGAACCAAATAAATGCGCCCCTTGTAGTAAATGACATCTGCCATCACACAGTAGTGCTCGTCACCATGGGTGCCCTCCAAGATCTCACATGCCTACCGACCCTTGGAGTACTTCACCAACAACTATGCTTTCCAATCATGGCAGATGCTCATGAGTGAAAGTGTCGTGGGTCTCCTGGATAGGGCCTTTGCCACCACATTATTCTTGCCCTTGACATACTCTATGTCGAAATCGTAGGCCTGAAATTTGCTAACCCACTTCTGCTGCCTATCGTTGAGGCTCTTCTGCCCCAGAAAGTGGGGAAGACTGTTATGATCAGGCTTCACTCTGAACCTGCGACCCACCAAGTACTGTTGGAACTTGGCCAATGCATGCATGATGGACAACATGTCCTTGTCATAGATCGAGTATAGTCTCTTGTGACTAAGGAGCTTTTGACTCTCGAAAGCTATAGGGTGGCCTCCCTGTGACAATATAGCGCCAATGCCTTCACCTGATGCATCACACTCCAAGGTGAACGACTGTGTAAAATCGAGTAGAGCCAACACCGGGCCACTACTCATCACCTCCTTGAGGTGCTGGAATGCTGCCTGTGCCCTGTTAGACCATGCGAATGCCCCTTTCTAGGTCAGATCTGTGAGGGGTGCCGCCTGCTGTGAGAAGTCCTTTACGAACTTATTGTAATATGTAGATGCCCCAAATCCCCTCAGCTCGGTCACATTTCAAGGAACTGGCCAGTCTCAGATGGCTCTAATCTTCTCCTCATGCACCCACACTCCATCCTCTCCAATGATATGCCCCAAGTAGAGCATCTTGGTTAGCCCAAACTCACACTTGGACAACTTTGCATAGAATTGCTGCCCCTCCAAAATATAAAGCACCTCCTCGAGATGCGGCAGGTGCTTCTCCGACGTCTTGCAGTAGATCAATATATCGTCAAAAGAACACTAGTAAAAACTTGCGTAGTTGCTTGCGGAATATGTTGTTCATGCAAGATTGAAAGGTAGTAGGAGCATTGGTCAGCCCAAAGGGCATAATTAAGAACTCGAAATGGCCATAGTGACACCTGAACGTTGTCTTGGGGATATCTTGATCCCACACCCGAATCTGATGGTACCCTGAATGCAAATCTATCTTAGAGAAGTACTTGGCTCCTCTAAGCTCATCCATAAGCTCATTTATGTGGGGGATAGGGTATTAGTTCTTTAACGTCTTCTTGTTAAGGACTCAGTGCATATGCCCGTCCTCTCCACCATTTAGGCATCTAAGAAATTGTGGGTGGTCCCACTGTCTACCAGCACCGAAACATGCTGCCCTTGCACCGTGCCCCTGATCCTCAGAGTAAGGTACTTTGACACTCCTTGAAGTGAAGCGATAACCCCTACTCCAGGTAAGAAGGGTCCTCCTCCTAGTGGGGGTGGTGGTCCTCCACCTCCTCCTCCTATCACCTGTAGCTCATCATCACCAACGCCTATCTCTTGCTCTACATCATCCTCCGGCTCACTGTCAGAAAATACCTCTATGAAGTGTGCCTTGCCCTTGGTACACTAGTGCCCTAGTACCCATGGCTCCTGGCAAGTGAAGAACAACTTCCTCCTATGGAGGTCCTTCCTGGCCTCATCATCCAGTTGCCCACACCCCTGAATATCTCGCTGTGGTGGGGGTCTAGTGTCTCATCCCCTCTGTTGGAATACTGGTCTTGTGGGTACCCGTGCTCTGGTCCTAGGACGAGCATCCTGCAAGTCTCGGGCTCTACTTACTGCATCCTGCAGAGTGTTGGGTTTGTTGGACCTCAACAAGCCCCTAAGTGGCTTTGCTAACCTCTCCAAAAACAAAAAGACCCTCTTGGCCTTCGATAAATCTGACACCATCACGGATATCCTTAGAAACTCAGAGATATATGTCTCTACACTACTGGTTTGGTTAAGCCGCGCCAACTCTCCAAAGTGCTCCATTGGGTCTCTCCTCTCAAAGCGTAGCAATACCCTCCGTGTAAAATCCTCATAGGCTGTAACCCCTACATGCCCCATAGTGGTCAACCCATGGAACCACTAGTCATGGGCCTCTCCCTCTAGGTGTAGAGTGACAATCTTGATTGCCTCCACCTCTGTCATCTGGTTAAGCTGGAAATAAAAATCCAACTTCTCAACCCATGCACTGGCTAAGCTCTTAGGTGAGCCATCGAAAGTCGGAAGGAATAACCTTCCCACCGTGCGCTGCAAATCAGTGCTATGCGTGTAGCCTCCTCCACTCTCCCCTTGCTCCTATTGTTGCCCTTAAGTTGGCAGGAGTCTTTGAAGGTAATGGCCTCTCTGAAATTAGCCCCATGGGACTGGTATTTTGCAAAATAGTCTCCCATGGGCATGTCTTCTTGCCCGTACGGCCCTCCAACACCCGATGCTAAAAATGTATGGATAGTCGACTTGGGTGGTGTGCTAGAGACATGAGGTGTGTTGGGTGGGTTTGCTGCCTGATGGTGCGAGGTACCTGAATCCTCACCCAGATGGATGTCTCCTTGAATGCCCTTGCCCTTATTGTTACTGCTGTTCTGTTGCCTCAACTCATCAATACCCTTAGACAAGCTGTGGATAGCCTTTAAGAGGTTGTGGGCAAACTCCTCCTCTTTATTCATTTTGTCATTCTGATGGTCCCCCATAATTGGCTTCTTAACCTCCAGCTCAAGTGTTTTTGGATCAGGGGTAATCTGTAGCTGTCTTTCCTTGCTTCTGTACCTCTGCCTCCTCTACGTGATATTTTGCTTGTCCTCTGGTGTCATAGACTGAAGGCTTCTCCCATAGGCTGAGCCAAGACTATGAGCTCTGATGCCATTGTAATATTCCTAAGGTAAAATTAATAGTGATAAAAAACCATAATAGCACGTGCACACAAAAATTTTACACATTTAAGTAGGCACCCAAAAATTCATCCAAAAGCTGAGCCAAATTGAGCCATTTTATTATAATTTAGTGGGGGTACAACAAAAGTAGGGAGTGAGTGCACCTGGGCTTGCCAAAGACAAGATAAACAAGTCCCAGGTAAAGAAGCCAATGGCCTAGATGATGGGAAGACAATCCCTCTCTAAACTCTGCGTTGGCCCTGGAAAACTGCACTGCTGGATGATGTAGATATACTGTTTTACCCTCCTCTAGTGCTCAGAAAATTCTGGGAAATTAACCTCGACCTCCTCTCAAATAACCCACCAAAACCCAGAAAGGGTTTGGCCTAGTTCAGACCCTCGAAATTACCCCCAATTTCCACGTGCTCCTCCAATTGCTCGGTAATTTGACCCACCTGGAAATACCCCTGTTCAGTGCCCCTCCAAAATGAGAATAAATGCTGGAAATATTCCTCTCCAAGAGTCCCACCAAATCTCGAGCTCAATCTAGCCTAATTGTCTCTCCCCATCAGCTCCCACGTGTGGCCCAAAAACTCTCTCTGCGCAGGCCCACGCAGTCCCTGAAATGGTGTCACTGCTACAACAAAATCCCCACATTAATGTGCCTGCCTAATACTCCAAATCTCCAACAGAAAATGGTCCAACGCTCCCCGAAAACTCAACAAGTTTGATGCTCCACAACCTCATCTCTAAAGTGATGCATATTCCCTGTTTTGTGCCTAGATTGTTGAGTAAATCCCACGAAATGCACTGATGCCTAGTCCGGAACAACTCCCAAAGGGTGTAGATCTTCCTCCCTGGCCTGACACTCAAAGTCCACCAAAGGTAGGGTGAGAATCTCTCCTGAGAATCTCGTGTGTTGAACAACACTTGCAGACCTGGCCCAACAACTCAAGCGTGCTAGTTAGGTTCGACATGCAAGGGTTCAAAAGCCCCCAAAATGATGCATCTCTCACTACTTCTCCTTGAGTTCCCCCCTCTCCATCTGGGCCCCATGCATTGACCCCACCTTGGTATTTCTCCCTCCAAAAGTGCAAGTTTGCTCAAGGGGGTGCATATTCCCCTTTTGGGGTGGTCCCCACCATCCAATACAACTTCGATCACCCTTTTCCTCCTATGTTGGGACCTTCCTTAGCCAATTTAATTAAGTGGGTGTTGAGAATTTGGAGGGTCGGTGATTAATTCAAATTCTCTCCTTGATAATTACTTGTGAGCTTACTTGATTTACTTATGTCTTCACTTCTTAGCTTATTTAGTCTTTCATCAGGTCAATTACCAAAATACAAGAGATACAAATTTAGGATATTCGAGCCAGGGAAAAACCTCTCTCTCTTGGAGAGGAAAACCCATGAGAAATTCTTCTTATAGACTTTCAAATGACAAGTACCATGACCATAACACATACCGTTGACCTTTGTATGCCTCTAAGACCTTGTCATTGATTAATCCTTCTTTTTTGCACTGACTTGCACCTTTCTGCACTAGAACTAGAGAACTCAGTCTCTACTCAAATTCTTCTTCCTTTGTGCCTTTACTTAACTTTGCTGACTATTCACTTATCTTAGCTTAACACAACCCTTACTTTAGCACAATCCTTTAATACAGTCATGCACTTTGATGCACCTTAACTCAGTGATATATCTCACACTTCAGTGCATCTTCACATAGTCTTCTTCAACAAGTAAACACAGACTTATAACGCACCTTAACACATTCTTCTTCAACACTTTAATCCGCACCTTGACATAGCACCTTAACATGGTTGAACACTGTCCTAACTTCACATTTATCTTAGACTTCACCACGCTGTGTTGTCACAGAGACATCCACACTTAATAATAGAGCTGTTCTCTTTTAATTACATATCATTCCTTCCTCGCTTCTCTTTCCTTTGAACACAGCCCTAACTTGCACTTCAACGCAATCATATATTCCTGCACCCTTATATGCAAATCTCAGACTTGCCGATTGTATTTCATGTCCCTTCTGCGCAACACATATAGGGGTATATATAGTTGTTTCTGCAAGTTAATAAGCCGACTTATCATATGTTAAGAAGCCGACTTTATCACTGTGTTGTAGGCCGACTTGAAGATTGTGTGGAAGAGTACTCCAACGCTGATCTTTGAACCATATTCTGAGCCATGATTTCAAGCTTGATTAGTGTTGGCGAGAAGTCAGGTCTCGCGGACAAGACCCAGGTTCAAGAGTTGTGGCCAACAAAGGGGTTCGGTGTAGTCTAGGAACACGCCGGCATATTCACCCTGCTCAGACTTCTCCGCATTTTCCCGCTCCATCGCTTCCTCCTTTACCTTGTGAGATTCCATTTCATAACGACGATTCCTTTGAAAATGCGTACAGGTCATCAAAATTAATTCTGGTTGTTGAAGTTCCCGAGTAGTAACAATGGGTCCGCCCAAGTAACAACTGTAACTGTGATTGAGTTCTTCCATGGCACGTAAGGCGTTACCATGATATGATCCTCTAGGAGAAAGAACCCTAAATTGAGGAAAAATCTTTCCTAAATCCCTTTTAGAACATTCTGGGAGAAATCCATGATCAGATGAAAACTTGCGAAATGCCATTTTATCAGAAATTTCTATGGCTGTAGACCCATTATCAGAAAATAATACATGAATATCCCAACCCTTGCCTATACCTTGAAGTATAAATTCTGCAAACAATACAGTCCTTCACATATTTCTCACTCTGAGCCTTGTGAACAAAAAAAATTTCTCCATAGCATGAATCAATCAAAGTAATAGACTGTTCAGGAACAAGAGAATGTTGTGTAAAATGCCACCAAAGTAACCTCCCTGTCTTACCATAAGAGAATTGGTGTTCTCGAGCCGAGTAGAGGTGATATTTTCAGGAGCTAAATTTGGATTGGTTAATAACATTAAAGGAAGAATAAAATAAATAAATAAATCTGGAAATTTTATTTAGCAAAGTAATTTATGAGAAAATGGAAACAAATCGTAGACGAAAAATAGATTGGAAAAATTTGTTTTCTCGTCGACAATAAAAATTCTTCCTGAAAACGTTAGAGGCATCCTACTTTCTGATCCTCGCGGTCGCACGAAGCGCGGAGGAGATCATACTTTACTTATTCTAAAGAGACGGTATTTTATTCGTTATCCTACCTATTCTATGCTAATTAAAAAATAGAAATTAGCTACGTGTAGTCATATAGCCAATGTAACCATCCACACAATAATATTAGGAATATGTTCATTGTAGATTTTGTAAATGAAAAATAAAAATATGAAAAAGTAAATAAATCTAATTGCTGTAATTGGAAACTACCTAAATAAAAATAAAAAGGCGGATCTAATCGAGTATTTACTTGGAACCATTGTTCGATAAAGATTTCATAGGCACGATTTTCCTCCATCAGATCATGTCGCCACTCCTCGTTGTCCTCCTCAATCTCTTGCTTTTCTAATTGTTTTTCATCATATGTACAGGATTTTTCATATGTAGATTCATTCTCTTTTGGAGGAGTAGTTAAGCTTTCTGCAGCGGTCAGGATCTTATTTTCATAGGAAGAGGAGATCCCAACCTCTGCTAGGATCTGAGTGAGTTGTTCCAAACTTATACTCATTGTTAAATCATTTTAAAAACGCTAACAATCACTCTTCACAGTTGTAGAAATCAAATGCTCTTGCACAAAAATTAAACTTGCAGAAATTAAACACGCTTGAAGAAATTGAAATTCACACTTGCAGGAAAAAGTAACCTATACCTCAATCCATCGTGCAATTGTATAAGATAAAAACAACATGTGAAGAATAACCCTGTGTCAACATATATTAATGATGAAGAAGAACAATGAAAGATTACAAAACCAAAACTTATTCTAGACTATAATTCTCATCTCTGTCATATCTATCATATCCTTCTTATCTCCTACATTACATTCTCTACATATCAAATTGAAGAGAGAGCACTCCCTTTTATACATGAGTGCTTTGAAAACAAGATAAGCAACTCATAATTACAAATCCACTTTTCTCTCAACCAATATCCCTACAATTACAAGATATGATCCCTTCAAATCCTCATAAATCTTGGATGAGATATGTTATCCAAATCTCCATGATCTTCTCTTGGAATCAACATGTTCTTCTCCTTGAAATCTCCATGATCTTCTCCTTGGAATAAGCTTGAACAATTATCCTTTGAATTCTTGAAATGGCGGAGGAAATATTTGAGAATATTTTTGAATAATCCTTTCAAATAATCCTACACATTACAAAACTCATCCAAATTTGAGATATTAGTGAAATATGTCAATTTTCCAATAGTTAATCATACGTTCTCTTTTAATATTAAAAATAAATAAATTGCAAAATAATGAGGTGAACCCACGAAGATGGTATGGTAAATGGTTAAATGAGGTGATAGAATGTGAGGAATGACGAGGATAAACATGATGAAAATGCGACAGTTACGAGACCCAACAAAATTCCTCAAGAAATCGAGGCTCATCATCCTCAATTTGATCTCTAAATGCTAATGGAAATCCACTGAAAAATCTCTGAACTTTGGTTTTTCATCCTTAAGATACGGTACATACCTCAAAAACTATAAGAAATTGGTCGTATACTCCACGTTTGTCATCGATCCCATCTTTAGCTCATAGAATTCCTTGGCTTTACTGTCATAGTACCTCTATGAAAAGTATTTATTCCTAAAGAGTCTCTTAAATTCATGCTAACTCAAGTCTTCTATACTGATGTCTCTAACCCGCTTCACATATTCCCACTAGATGTATGCTTTCCCTTTAAGGCTGAAGATAGCTATTATGGCCTTCATGTTCTTTGTGTACTCATGTAGCTCAAAAAACTTCTTCATCCCAAATAGCCATGCCTCTGCATCCTTCGAATTCTTCAAATCCCCATAAATTGTAGGTGTCTTTGCCTTATTAAACTCATCTAGAAAATATCCCCTATCACTCCTCCTGTAAGGATGATAATGATGATGATCATAGAGAGAGAGAGCTCCAAAATTGAACTGAAAAAATGCTACAAACCGATGCTCAGAAGCATTTCTATCTGTTCGTCGAAAATAAAACCAATTGAAGCACATAAACCCTCCGAATATTTTTCATGTCCTACCTCGCTAAAATTCCATCCCTTCTCCTATTGATGCCTGCTATGCTTCTTTATGTCGGAGTGAACTATTTATATACCTCCCTTTTCGAACACTCCCATCAGAAGTTGGCTCCACTAATGAAGAAATCATTTCACATTGGGAACTAAAAAAAATGCATATGTTGCATGGTGCCCCTGAAGACCCTCTTTCCCCTTGCTTTGATGACACCAACACTCATGTTATGCCCTCCTATGACTACGTAGATATGGATGAATGGAAAATCCTTTCTCAACTACACCCCAAGGAACAACATTGAAGTTGATGAACTTGAAATTCTTGGGCATCGCGTCTTTGAATCAAACCACAATTGGGTCCATACTATTATCCCTCCCACTTTTGCAAGAGACAACCATAAGTTTCATAGAGTTCAGTTTTCTTCCACGCAAATCCATACTACCCCCTATCCAGTTCCTCGTTCAATTTACTCACATTATCCCACCCAACAAGTTTCTCTCAACATTTTCCTCACCCACTTCAGGACCACTTCCTCCATTACTCCACTTAGAATGATCACCCAAGGTATTGCTGGTACGAGAAATTTTTTCTTAATTGATTGCTTAAAATATACATTCCTCACAGAATCTACCCCCAATTCAAACTTTTTGCTCCTACTTTCTCTAATAGGTTTTGCGACATTTAACATAAATTCACTTACAATTCCCTTTGCGTCCCTATAGTTTTAATGCGTCCTCTTGAGGGGTGTAAGACCCTCCTCCCACACTTACCCAAGTTCATCGATCCAACAGGGTAAATATGTGAAGAAGAGTAACTATGATTTGACTCAACCTCCTATGCATAGTTAAGGAAGTTGAATCGACAGAATAAAACCATACTGACCTTCCTCATAAGCTACATGACCCCCTAGATCTAACCAACCACTCCAAGTGCCCAATCCCTGAGTTAAATTTATTTTTCACTAACATGAGCTCTTAATAGCTCCCATAAATGGGTAAGCCAGTGGTTGAGACCCTTCAGTCTCTCCCATAATCCTGCATCCCAACAATTGTAGACTAATTTACTTAGTTATGTGCCAACGACCCCAATATCTGAGCCACCTTTTCAGGGCTAGGGCCCAAGCCTCTGCCCAAAAATTAATGAAACTCTCATAAATGATAAATAAAAAAGATATAAGGCCTCTAATTCAAAACTTGAACACGAAATTAACTTAACCCATCCTAGCAATGACAAAATTTCGTCAAACACATCATTAACATGTAAAATACAGGTCATAATTACATATCTGAACATAAGGGTATCATACTTATCTGAGAATCAACAAGAAGGTCTAATTCCCTTTCATAATAGCTACAGAAACATCTATTATGTCATGCATTGTAACAACCCTGGTGAAAATTCAATGTAATAAAAGTTAATAAAGGAAAAAGAATAACCACAGTTGATGGGACACTTATTCCAAGCTGAATGGTGGGAAAAGCATCCTAGCAGGTGTTCACTTCAATTTATTATGGCTAAAGGAAATTGGAAAATGCAATGACAAAGGCTTTGGAAAGGTAAGATGGCATTTTTGCCACATTTATTTATGAAAATAATTGAAATTAGGAGAAAAGTAAGGTGAAAGGTCACAAGTTGCATGCGAGGAGGAAATTGAAGGAAAATAATGGAAAATGAAGAAAATAGGCTTATGAGGATCAATTGGCAAGATTTTGGCTCAAACCTTTTGTTAGTTTAGTTTTGGAGCTCTCTCGTTATTCTCTCTCTCTCTCACTCTTGGACACTTGGAGTTTCTTGGAGCACTTTGGCATTAGAGCAAGAAAGGAAAAGAAGGCAAGAGGAAGGAAGGAGCATGCAAGGAAGAGTAGGATCAAGTAGCTACAACAAGATTATTTGCAGGTATTGGTTTGCATGTGTGATTCCTTGTTAGATTTGGCATGCATTGTATTGCATGTGGTTATTTTCTATCATGGCATGGGTTTTTTCCAAGTGTGATAGTGGTTTCAGCCCAGCCTTGCCATTTTTGGATAGCCTTGAGGTGATGGGTTCTCATGTTTTGGTTGAGATGGATTACCAAATGAATTCGAAGCTGAGTGAGGTGGATATCTGAAAGGAAAAACACATGCCCTAGTGATCCTTGAACTGAACTATGGATTACATTAAAGAAACTGGCCTAGTGACCCCTGAACCGAACTGTGGATTATGGTAAAGATACTACCTAGTGACCCATGAACCAAACTGTGGGTTGTAGTAAAGCCAGGATTGTGTGCCTCGATGGGCCTAAGAATCCTTGTCGGTGAATGGAGGGATATATGGTAAATCCAAGAGGTGGGTTTCTCTTTGTTAGGCCTAATATTCTCGGTACAGGATGTATGGTAAATCCTGGAGAGTGGGTCTTGGTGTAGGGCCTAGTGATCCCTGGATCAGACTGTGGATTGTGGTAAAGCCTGAGAGACTAGGAGGAAGTAAAATTCCTCACAGTGTAGGTGGAGGAATCTAGTATCATCCATGATTGTTTGGTTCTTTTTGGTTGGTTATGAGTCCTACATTCATGCTTGAAATATGACACGGGGGTGATTGGCTGAAAAGATATTTGGCTCAACCAAACTATGGTCGGGTGGAATGTGGTAGTCCCGTCCCCGATTGTTTTTTACATTCATTAATGAGAAGTTAATTTCCTTGGAATTTTATGTGTAAATTTATTGGTTTATATGTGGATCATATGGCTGATGTATCCCTGATATTTCTTTTGTTATTATGTTGGTTATGAGCATGTATTCTGACAGTGATGATGTATGGCTCTCCTTGTGTCTTTATTTGTAAATAAACAAACAATGTATCTACGACCTAATAGATGATACTACACTAAAGATGGAAGGGAAAAATGCTTCTTAGTGATTCTCAGATAAGTATGAGACCCCTATGTTCAGATATGTTATTTAAATATGTGGATTTCAAATTTGCAACATGTTTGACGAAATGTCTGTCATGGTTAGTAGGGATCCAGTCAAGTCCTTATTCAAGTATTTGATTTTGCACCATTTTTTCACTGTTATATTCCATTTCTGAGCTTTTCATTGAGTTATGGGCAGTGGCGTGGGCTCTGGGCCTGAAAAAGTGGCTCAAATCCTGGGGACGCTGGCACAGTTATGTGTGAAAAAGTCCCTGGACGCATGCTTGCACATGTTGTGGGAGCGTCCAGAGCCTCCCAAACGCACCATACTATGAGAGCGTCTGGGGGTTTGTAGGCCTAAAACCTCAGTGAGACCCAGGGTTTGGATGCTTGAGTGGTATAGTTTGCTTTTGGGATTCCTATTGCTGATGTGGAAGGTCTGCGTTGTGAAAATAACGAGAAATAGAATCCTATTGCAGTAATTGGAAATAATTCTCCTAATTGTTCAATTAATTTTTAACGATTTATTTATTGTGTGCTACAACAAATATTGAATCAATGACACTGCAACCTACAAAAATAAAATTTTGGAAGAAATAAACATGGGAAGAAATGCTAGCACACACACATAAAATAATGCAGTTATTTTTGGACGAAAGTCCCCGGAAAAACCCAACCCGGGAAAACCAGTGCAACAACTGAGGGTTTTATTATTATGCAATGGTGAAATAATCTGAGTACAATTGGATGCCAGAACTGAACATCCTACAAAGAGATACTTGCAAGAAAAATCTAGTGAGGAAATTCCTTACTCCATAAGAAAATCCGGGCTCTGACCTCTGCTCAAACTGAGCCATCCAAACTGGCTCTGCATAGTGACTATGTTGCTCTAGTGAACTTGCTTCTTCACTCTACTTGGAACAACTTCTCCTCAAGTTGTCTGGTCATCTGTTGTCTGGGAAAACATCTTAGCCTCTGGAACGTATGCCCAAATTCTAGCATTGAAACTCTGCTTCTCCCCAACAAATCGAAATTGCCTCTAGATGCCACTGCGCTACTCTACGTCAACCTTAATGTGGATCCTTTGTCTCTCTGCAAATGCACTCACCGGAACTGCAATGCCTCCTTTGGCTTCACTATGTCTACCCCTCTCTCATTGCTTGGATCTCATTGACTCACTCTCTGACAACTGACAACCACTACTATGGAAATTGATCTGCCTATGAAATCAAACTTCTCCAATGATTTCTCCAAGCTCCATCAACTTCTTATAATCCTCTATTGAGACTTCAACGACCAAGATTAGATTTTAATGGATGGCTAGGACTAACTTGAAGTTGATTCATGTGAGTCTCTAGAACATTCACACCTTGAATTAATTACTTATGATTAATTAGCCATATTCCTTAAGTTTATACTTAGGAAATATTTAAAATTTGACTAATAATCTAATTAAGTCATTTATAGGAAAATTTTCCAAAAATGATTTTTGGGTTTTGGAGATCTCATGTATTCTAGTCTCTCGGCCAAATTTCAAGGCTATAACACATTCGATACTACAAAAACTAACATGTGTGATGTGTTTCCATCGATTCCACTTCCTTAGGGTCACCTATGAGGTTGAATATGATCATAGTAACTCTTCGTCACATGTTTACCCCAGTTGGTCGGTTATTTGGGTAGATGTGAGATGAGGGTGTTACAAAGTGGTATTAGAGCGTGGTTGCACTCTCCTTGGGTGGTGTTTGGTTTATGTTCTCTTTGTGTGATATTTGATACCACAGAGTGGTATTAGAGCATGGTTCACCCCTTGGACTGGATGGGTGGTGTGTGTTAGTTGTGCATTCATGTTGATTGCATATGTGTTCCTTATGCTTGTAGTCTATGTGCTTGTTGAATATGCATGGTGTTGGTCATGGTTGTAGTGGTTTTGCGATGTGAAAGTTGATGGTGTTGTTGATTGGATGTGGTCGTCATGAGTGCATGTCGGTTATGCATTTTTTATGCATGTCAATATATATATGTTGTTATGCATGCATTTCCATGGTTAACGTTGTTGTCCATGAGGTCCTTGTATGCATTTTGAGTCATCATGATGTTATTGGTATGTAATGATGCTGATGTGTTGGCTGAGATAGAGCAGGAGATGCAAATCATCAAAGCCAAGTTGCAGCACTAGACATTGGGGTAAGAGTAGATCGTTATACAATTATTGTATGATTGGCATGCAGGGATGCTAGTTAATTGATTTTTGTATGTATTAGGGTTATATACATATTTGTTGTGGTTACATGCATGGTACATGCTAGTGAATTAGTGTGGTCATATGCACATGTGTCGAATAGTCATGAATGATAGCAACTTGTTGTTATATGCATTGTTGTTGTTTTATGTTAGTAAACTTGATGATAATGTTATATATTGTTGATAAGTATGTTATATGTTAACTTGTTGATTGTTACATGATAGTTAATTTGAGGATTATGTTAGATGTTGTTGATGGGTATGTTATATGTTAAATTTTTGTTGTTATATGTTAGTTAAATTGATGATTAAGGTTATTGCATTACGATCTTGATGTTATACGTATCATGCTAACCTGGATTGGTCCATGTAGATGATTATGGTTATCAAATTCATGTATGAGTCGATATATTTGTGATATTGTGTTGTACTAATCTAGACTAGAGGTGCATATGTGATTGTATGACAAATTTTTGCAAGTTTATGCTGGGAACATGTTAACTAGTTACTGTTATGGATATCGTGACCTTATTGATATGTTTTGAATTTATAACGTGCTAACTGGATTGATTGTGCAAACAAGATAGCCTCCCATGAGATAAATTAAGGTATGAGTTTGCTTATGTCGTCTACTTGGTGCTTGAATGTTTGATTATGTTGTTTATTTGATGTGAGTGTTGGTGTTTATTATGTATTCTATTTGTTGTTTGAATGTTTGATTAATTGCATGACATGAGTTTGTACCTATAAGATTGCATGAAGAATGATTTTGTTTTAAGGTGGTTGTACTAACGCAATATGTGTTGAGACAACTGATATGTACTTGAGTATAAGTAGGTGATAGTTGTAGTACTCTGATTTTGGCTATTAGTTGATTGTGACATGGTTGTTAGTCTTGGTAGATGTTGATTTTAGGTAATAGATATGATGTCTTGATATTTGGAACATGTGATTGACATGTGTGAACAATTCTAGGGCAACAAGCTTGGCATTAAAATGAAAAGGTAGCCATTGAATTGTTTATATAACTAATAGTTGGGTGATTTTATTTGATAACATGTAGTGAGACTCAATTGTAGCAAGGTACGTGGTAAAAGAAAGGAATTGGGTAAGAGTTATTTAGGCAATGTTTGGAAACCCTAATTCCAAACAAATGAGTGTTTTGCATGGAAATAGTGATTCTTCTTAACCCTAATCCTGTATGGCATTGTGTGGACATGTGATATATTTATGAACATGTATTTGACAAGTATAACAGTTGGTTTCTAGTTATGGTTGGATTCATCAAGGGATTGGAGTCCCTTGAGATATGATATATGTATGTGTTCATATACAATCAATGTGCCTAGCATAACAAGGTAAGATAATTGGTATATTGTATGTTTATATCATACACTGACATTTATGTGTTTATGACAGTATGATGCAGGGGATTGCATGGAAAAAAGATTGCCATGAAATCTTGAAAAAAACTCGGGTTGAGCTTTCCCTTGGAAGAATTGGGAACCCATGGGGATTGAGTCATAGTGTTTGTTGCTAGTTCAATGCTTTTGGTTTTTGAGATTTTTTTGTGCTTGATTTGCATATTTGTTTATTTTTGGTGCATAATCATACCACTTTGTTGTGGTGACGTATTGCTTTTGGTTTTTCATGGTATTATTATTTCTTACTCTTGTTATTTCCTTTTATGTTTTGAGAGTCTTGGGAATTGGTTGGGAAAAGAGGAAAGTTAATGGAGCATGGGGAGAGTTGTGTGGTACCCACAAGTAATGTAAGAAATGGAGGAAGCTCGGTGCATGAGTAAGCACGAAGGAAGGTAATGATATGACAATCGATTGGAATGGTTGGGTCCATTGTGGTAAATGGATGGTGGCAATACAAACATGAGAAACGTAACCAGAAAGGTGAAGTAAATAGATTTGAGACATTAGATGCTTTAGCTATGTTGGGAATTGTTGTTCTCAATGTTGTGCACAAATAAATGATGTTATTTTAACCTTGACCTTATGTTATCTGGTAATTATGTTTTGATCATGATTATGATAATGTCTATATATGTATATATGCATGTATGTATATCGTGTAGGATAGGGTTGTCATGGATCATGATTGTTTAATGCTAATGTTTATATGTATATATGTGTGTATGTATGTCATATTCTAACATGATCATTATTTTTTTATGCTAATGATTATATATATATATGTCATTGTATGACAAGGTTTTCAAGGATCATTCTTGTGGAAGAATGATTGCTTATGCAAGTGAATGGCATGAAGAGGCTCTTGGTCCTTTGAGAAATCAAGTGGGAAGAGTAACCCTGAAAGATCTATGAGGTCAATATCATGTGGATACGAATTTATATGTGTTTACTATGCCTATGTTTATGTTATGGACATGTAATGTTAAGGGGCACATCAGCGAAGTGAAAGTAGAGTGATCCGTGGCATGCTAGGATAAGCATGGATAGTGGAAAGTCACTAGGAGAAAGTTTGATTTGTGGAGTCAGTGTGTGGTCTATGGATGTGCAATACTATTGTTGTGTATATGCTGTGCATGTTGTATATTCAGTGACTGTACTTATGGTGATGTGTACATGTAACATATGTAGTATTATGTACATATAATGTTGTATGCATGTTGTATATATGGTGTTGTGTGTATATTGCATATGCAGTGCTGGATATAGATGGTGCTATGTACATGTTGGATATGTAGTGTTATGTACATATCATATTATGAAAATGTTGAATATGCGGTGTTGTGTATGTATGGTGCTATGCACATGTTGTATATGTAGTGCTATGTACATATGGTGTTGTGTGCGTGTTGTACTTATGGTGCTATGCACATATGGTGTTGTGTGCATGATTGTGCATGTGGTGTTGTGTCTATGTTGTACATGTGGTGTTGTGTGCAGGTGGTGTCGTGTAAATGTCGTGCATGCGGTGTTGTGTACATGTGGTATTGTGTACAATTTATGCATGCGATTTCGTGTACATGTGAATTTATGCACACGTTGTGCAAGTAGTCCTGTGTACAAGTGGTACCGTGTACATATTGTGCATATGGTACTGGTATATATGTGGTATTGTGTGAATGTTGGACATGCTATATTACGAGCATGCGGTACTATGTATGTGCATTGTGTATTAGTGGCATCGTGACATACGTATTGTGTTGTGTTGTACACTGGATGTAGGTGTATGTTTTGTGTTGTACATTGGATGTATGTGTATGTATTGCATTGTGTTGTACACTGGGTGTAGGTATATGTGTCGTGATGTATATCAGGTGCAGGTGTATTTATTGTGTGGTGTTGTACGTTGTGTGTGGGTGTATGCATGTGATGTACATTGTGTGTATGTGTACATGGTTGAAGAGGAGAAAAGGTACTGGATGCTTTTCGGGTGTTCGTAATCGATCTGATGTGTGCACAGAAAAAACAAAGGTAGAATTAAGGACCGATGAAGGATAAGTATCAATATTTTGTTTCATTTTTATTATGAATGTGATCTATGATTCTAACTTATGATGGTTACATGTGATTTATGATTATGGTTTATGGTGATTTCATATGATTCATGATTTTAATTTATGATGGTTGCATTTTGAGCTAACTATGATGTGATATGTTTATACATGATGATTTGATAAAACATCTAGTTGAGTTGTTATGACAGGAAGTGAACAAAATCACAAGTATACCTTATTGACGAGCTACCAATGAGGTATGATGTGGATTTATTTTTAATCTAATGGCAGTTATCTGCTTGGTACACGAAGCACGGAAATTTTTGGTTGGGTGGTTGAAACTGGTTGCAAGCATTAGTAGCAACAACAAAAGGAATTGAAACATGCAATAATATGTTGGTAAATCACTTCAGGAGCAGGGCCATTGTGGGACACTGTTATCCAATAGTGCCCATTGATTTCCATGAGCATGCTATGACTGGTATGACAATTTTTAGGTCGATATATGCCTTGGTTTTTGTATCTTCTGATGCGAGGAAGCCTTTCCAAAGGATGGACCGCCCAAGATAGGGGATGTCGGGGAACTTAGAAGGTGAGTGATTGCACGAAAGGGGATTATCGGATTGCCCGAGGGACTATGTAGCAGAGAAGGGAAGTTCGGGGATCGACATGTTTTGGTCATTCGCATTGCCAGATGGAATCAAATGCATATTGGGAGTGTGCCCTGGAACAATGAGTTGGTTACTGTTCATTAAGAGGAAAAGTGGCGCATGATTATAGTGCTGGACATTGGATGCAACTTTGGCTCTGAAAGTAGTTTTGGACTTCTTGGGAAAGAAGTGAATCTTCATACTAATTTGAGGGTGGTGGTGCGAGCCTATAGATTCCCTTGTTTTGGATGCATGCATTGTATCCTTTTATTTGTTGGTTGAGAAAATGTTCATATGTGTATGCTATTGTAAACATCATAATGAGATGTGTTATAAAGCTCCAATAAACGGTATGTTTATAATTTTTTCCACAGTGGTCATTGTAAATACTGCAACAAATTGTGTTATAAAGCTCCATGGGCATTATGTTTTGTTTTCATCGGTATTACTGGTTATAGGTGTTATTGAACACCGAGGATAGTGTTCCCTAGAGGGGAGGGTTCTATAACAGCACTGGTGAAAATTCCATGTAATAAAAGTTAATAAAGGAAAAATTATAACCACGGTTGATGGGACATTTATTCCAAGCTAAATGGTGGAAAAAGCATCCTAGCGGGTGTTCACTTCGGTTTATTATGGCTAAAGGCAATTGGAAAAGGCAATGGAAAAGTATTTGGAAAGGCAAGATGACATTTTTGGCACATTT
This sequence comes from Pinus albicaulis, assembly GCA_034641835.2. Lineage (NCBI taxonomy): Eukaryota > Viridiplantae > Streptophyta > Pinopsida > Pinales > Pinaceae > Pinus > Pinus albicaulis. The sequence continues at coordinate 403,538,504 of CM076583.1, read as the reverse complement.
ATTTATGAAAATAGTGGAAATTAGAATAAAATGAAGGTGAAAGGTCACAAGTTGAATGTGAGGAGGAAAATGAAGAAAATAGAGGCCTCATTAATAAAAAATATTCTAAGGATCAGTTGGAAAGATTTTGGCTCAAACCTTTTGTCAATTCAGTTTTGGAGCTCTCTCATTATTCTCTCTCTCTCACTCACTCTTGGACACTTAGAGTTTCTTGGAGCGCTTTAGCATTGGATCAATAAAGGCAAATAATGCAAGATGAAGGAAAGAGAAAGCAAGGAAGATCAGGATCAAGCAGCTACAATAGGATTCTTTGCAGGTAATGATTTGCATGTGTGATTTCCTTGCTAGATCTGGCATGCATGGTATTTCATGTGGTTCATTTCTTTCATGGCATGGGTTTTTTCCAGGTGTGGCAGTGGTTTCATACCAGCCTTTCCATTTCCGGATAGCCTTGTGGTGATGGGTTCTCATCTTTTGGTTTAGTTGGATTACTAGATGGATTTAAGCTGAGTGAGGTGGATTTTTGAAAGGAAAAACACATGGCCTAGTGATCCTTGAACCAGACTGTGGATTATGGTAAAACCACTAGCCTTTTGACCGCTAAACCGGACTATGGATTACAATAAATCCACTGGCCTAGTGACCCATGAACTTGACTATGGGTTGCGGTAAAGCCAGGATTGTGTGCCTCAGTGGGCCTATGAATCCTTGCCAGTGGATGGAAAAATATACGGTAAATCCAAGAGGTGGGTTGCTCTATGTTATGCCTAGTAGTATCGGGATAGGATGTACAATAAATCCTGGAGAGTGGGTCTCGGTGTAGGGCCTAGTGATCCCTAGATCAGACTGTGGATTGCAGTGAATCCTGAGAGACTAGGAGGCAGTAAAATTCCTCACGGTGTAGGTGGACAAATCCGGTAGCATCCATGATTTTTTGTTCCTTTTGGTTGGTTATGAGTCCCACATTCATGCTTGGAATATCACGTGGGGGTGATTGGATGAAAAGAGATTTGGCTCAACCAATCTATGGTCAGGTGGAACGTGGTAGTCCCATCCTCGGTTGGTTTTTACATTCATTAATGAGAAGTTCATTTCCTTGGCATTTGATATGTAAATGTATTGGTATATATGTGGATCCTATGGCTGATGTATCCCTGATATTTCTATTTTTATTATGTTGGTTATAAGCATGTATCTGACAGTGATGATGTAAGGCTCTCCTCTAGTTTTTAATTTTAAATAAATAAATAATGTATATATGACCTAATAAATGATACTGCATCTAAATATGTAAGAAAAAAATTCTTATTAGCAATTCTTAGATAAGTATGAGACCCCTATGTTTATATATGTTATTTAAACTTGTAGATTACATATTTGCGACATGTTTCAAGTCCTTATTCAAATATTTTCTTTTCCACCATTGTTTCATTGTTATATTCCATTTATGAGCTTGTCATTGAGTTTTGAGAAGCGACCTGGGCTCTGGGCCAAAAAAGTGTCTCAAATCCCAGGGACGTTGGCACAAGTCTATGGAGAAAAGTCCCTATATGCATGCTTGCATATGCTGTGGGAGTGTGCAGAGCCTCCCAGACACACCCATGCTTATACTGTGGGAGCGTTCGGGGGTTTGTAGGCCTAAAACCTTAGTGGGACCCAAGGTCTAGATGCCTCAATGGTTGGGTTGGATTTTGGGATTCTTGTTGCTGATGTGGAAGTCTGTGTGATGTTTTTCCATCGATTCCACTTCCTTAAGGTCACCTAGGAGGTTGAATATGATCATAGTATCTCTTCGTCACATGTTTACCTTGGTTGGGTGGTTACTTGGGTAGATGTGGGATGAGGGTGTTACATGCATTCATTAACCATTCATTTACTAATCAAAACATGATTAGAGCCATAACTAAAGTATGTCATAAACCATGCTCATAACCAACATAATAAAATGATAGAACGACCATCAAAGCCACATAATAACAAGTATCAATACTCATAAATTATAAGAGGAAAGGAACTCATATTAACATATACAAATCCAACCAAGTTAGGGACTACCACGTACCACTCGACCATAGATTGGGATTTAACCAAATATTTCTTTCAACCAATCACCCCTACGTCATATTCCAAGCATTAATGTGGTTTATCGTGGAAATAACCAACCAAAACCAAACAAGGGCTTCTGAAGGCTATACCACCTCAAACCTCAACCAATGATTCAACCTCATGGTCTTACATCACTAATTTTCACCTGAGCGATCTCTACCCAAGATGTACATGGCTCAAGAGCGTTTGTTCCAACCCAAATCTAGGACTATTAACTCAACCCATAACTGTTACAAGGTTCTAGAGTGTTTATCCAACCAAGGATCCAAGACTCGTAACTCAACCCACAACCATAAGGAATATGAGCACCAACTAACAAAAATAAAATAAAAATAAAAATAAATAATAATATATATATATATATATATATTGGAAAACCTACAACACCATGGCTATCCAAGAAATGGCAAGGCCTAGGAAAAAATGATATCAATCCAAGAAATCCTCCATGCCAATGATAAATCACAACCAAATAACAACATGCACATGTCATGCATGCCAAAACTAGTAAAAAAGTCATACATGCAACTCATTACCTGCAAAGCGAACCCATTGTAGCTGTTGATCTAATTTTTCTCTTGTGCTTTCTTGTTTTTCCTAAGCCTTCTTTCTCCAAATCCAAAAGTATGCCAAAATCCTCCAGAAGTACTCCTAGAAACTCTAAGCGCGCAAGAGTATGAGAGAGAGAATAGAAAGAGAGAGCTCCACCATAGAACTGTCATAAGCTACATTCTAAAATCTTACACTAACAAAAGCCATGAACTGATCCTCGGGAGCCTTTTTATCATTGAGGCCTCTATTTTCTTCATTTTACCCTATTTTCCCTTCATTTTCCTCCTCATGCAATTTTGTGACCTTTCACCTTCCTATTCTCCTATTTTCCATTATTTTCATAAATAAAAAGTGAATTAATGCCTCTTTGACTTTTCAATGCCTTTGCCAATTTCCTTAGCCATAATAAACTAAAATGAACACCTACTATGATGTTTTTCCCACCATTTAGCTTGGAATATGTGTCCCATGACCTTGGTCTTATATTTTTTTACATGGAAATTCAACTAGGGGTTGTTACAAAACCCTCCCTCTTGGGGGAACACTGTCCTCAGTGTTCAATGACACCCATAAACCAACAAGCCACTAAAAACAAAACATATTTCCCATGGATATTTATAACATAACTTGATGCAATATTTACAATGACATCCCATTGAAAACATGACAAACATACCACTTAGTGGAGCTTTAAAAGACATCTCATTACGGTATTTACAATAACAACCACATATACTCTCTTGCACATTTTCTTCAACCAGGAAATAATCAAACTGTCTATGGAGATTTATAAACACAATTCGATACAATATTTACAAGAATATATACGTGCACATATACACATTTTATCTAACCAACAATTAAAAGGATACGGTGCTTATATCAGCAACAAGGGAATCCAGAGGCTCACACTTCCACCCTCAAAAGTACTACAAAGATTCACCTCCTTCTCGGGAAGTCCAAAATCCACAGCCAAAGTCAAATCTGCATCCAATGTCCATTGCTAAAATCTTTGTGCTGCTTATTCTGTCAGTGAACAGTTACCGACTCATTGTTCCAGGGCACACTGTCAATGTGCTTATGATTCCATCTGGAAATGTTAATGACAAAAAAAATCCATCCCTTGGTCCTTCCTTCTCTGCTACACGGTCCCTCAAGAAATCTGGTCACCCACTTCCATGCAGTCAATCACTTTCCAAGTTCCCCAACATCCCCTTTCCCGGTCGATCCATCCATTAGCAAGGTTTCCTCGCATCAGAAGGTTAAAAAACGAAGGAATATCCATGCCTCAAATACCATCATACCAGTAATAGCATGCTTATGAAAATCAATGGACACTATTGGATACCAGTTGTTATCACTCTAATAATTCTCAAAAGTTGTGAGATTTTGATTTTAGTTTTAAAGAATATAAGAGTTAACCACAAACCTACTTTTAAGCCTTAGGATCTAGCCTTCCTAATGCTCAGAGAGGGCTCTCTCTATATGATTTAACTTTGTTGATTATATTTGATTTTAGGCTAGTTATATAGGGCAAATTGGTTTTGAGTTTTGGATTTTATTTGGTGGTGAATTCACTTACTTATATGGATAGCTATAGATCTGTATCCCATTGGGAAAATGGAGTCAATGTGTCAAGCAGTCAGATCAGAATCATGGTCTAAAGTAAATGTTTACAGGGCAAGATAGCTGAGTCACTTCAGATCTTCAAGGCTGATGATGAAATGGTTTTGATCAGGACAAAAGAACAATTAAGGGTTCTTAAATTCGGATTATGAGTGAAAAGGTAGAAGTCAATAAAAATTAGGGAGCAATTAAAGGTTCACTAATCTGGATATCAGTTGAAAACATATAAATAATAATCAGTCAAAACAGAGTGCTTTTCACATATTCTGATTCCAACTTCTTCAGTTGTTCATTCAACCTATTGGCTTTTTGTTCTTCATTATTGGCATTTATTTGAGCAAGTTTCTTAGCATATTCGAGATTTGTGATCTGTTTTTTTAACCTGTTTATCTCATTTGTCTAGATAGACATGTCTTGCATTGCCTTTACTACTTTACTTGCCTCATCTGATTGCTGGGCTTATTTTGTTGAAGATTCAGTGGTTGAGGTTGTAGATGAAGTAACTAGAACTGTTGTGGCTATTGCAACATTAGGAGCCAATGTTTCTTCCAAAGTAGATGGTATTGTTGTTGTAACTACAGGAATCAGTGGCAGGAACTTCCTGTGCTTTGTTGGCTTCTTTTTCTTGGACCAATTTGTCCATTTCAAGTTCCATTTCTTTAATTTGGGCTGTTAACTGTAAAATGAGACTCATCATCTCATATTTTTTTATTGGAATCATGTAAAACCTCCTTAGCTTGAGGATGCTTAGTAGGGGGAAGCTTCAATTTTTTTTTAAGTGCAGCAATGTCAGCATTCTTCTTTTTGATCAATCTATAGCTTTTATATTATAAGGATCATATCCTACTTCAATCACTAGATCTTCTAAGGATTTGATTCTGTTATCTTTGGCATATGAAGATTCCTTCTCCAATTTGAGCTGATCTCTTACATTTATCAAAGTGTTTTGAAGCTTATGTGCACTCATGGCCTTGGTGGTCATGGTGGAATAAATCATCTCTCCTGCTTGCTTGTGAAATTCAATTTGATCCAGAGGATGAATATCCTGGACTGGAACTTCAAAATCAATCTTTTTATAATTAGAGGATGATTTATGAGTTGGAACTATGGGGTGAAGAATTGTCATCAACATATTTTTGTCCTTGTAGTCAAACGCTGAAAGCAACCTATTCTGAATGCTAGGAGTTTGCTTTAGGTACTAAGAATATATTTCATTTTTGGCCTTAATTTCCTTGTATGTTTCCTTTATGTCCATGTCCTTTTCAACTATTTTCTTGGATGAAGACACTTCTATACTGTGTTGTTTCTGATTCAAATTTGTATTAGAATTGGTTGGCTGATGTTCCTCTTCAATTACTGTAGGAGGTACAATATCTTTTTCTGCAATTTCTGTGTCAATAACCTCTACTGTCTCCTTTTCTTTACTAACAGGATAAATCTTTGCCTTTTTGTTGTATCTTAGTTTGAATTTTGACTGTGCTAGCCTTGGAACTATTTTATGAGCTATGCATTATTCTTACTTACGATATTTTATCCTTCAAATCTTAGGGCCTTCTCTCTGGGCTTCAACTTTGATAGAAAAATATCCAATCCAATCTAAAATCTGCAATGTTATGTACAATGAGTAAAGTAAACAAAGTGAACTACTTGTTATTACGAGGAATAGTAATGCTTCAACATTCTACCATTGATAGGTCCACCGGGCAGATCTGATCCATTCAAATCCTTCAAAAAGAAAGCATTTGTTACCTTTGCAACCATAAATAACATAAGGACCTTTCCATAAGAAATCAAATTTCCCATGTTTACCTTTCTCTTCTCTCCTTGAATCCCACTTTAGAACTTTGTCACCTATAAAAAAAATCATCTTCCTTAGCCTTCTTATCAAATATATTTTTAATCTTTTCTTGAACAACTTGAGATTTGAGATAGACCTCTTCCCTGGTTTGTTGCAAGTGTATGGTTTGGTTTATTCTTCTTTGGATATCATTGGTTTCAACTTGCAGTTCTTGAATTATCTTCATTACTGGTACTTCTATAGAATATGGAAAAACATCATCCATCCCATAGACAAGCTGGTAAGGGGATGTACCAATAGATTTCTTTGTGGTAAGTCTATTTGCCCGTAAGGCATTCACTAACCTTTGTTCCGGTTTTCTTATTGTCTTCTAGTAGTTTCTTGATGATATTCACAAGGATTTTATTAGAGGATTCAACAAGGCCATTACCTTGAGAATAATAAGCATAGAATGGCCAAGGGTAATGTGGTACTTATTGAAGTCAATCATCATTTTGGACATGAATGTTGTTGCATTATCAGTGATGATCTTTTGGAGGCATCCAAATCTTGAGAGTATGTTGTTTTCTAAAAATGAGATTATGATAGTGTTAGTGGCTTTCTGGAAGGTATGGCTTCTATCCACTTAGTGAAATAGTATGTGGGTCAAAATCCACTTGTGTTGGGCTGAGGATGGAGAGTGAATTTCACCAATGAAGTCAAGACCCCATTCTTGAAAAGGCATTTCTTGAGATGGGTTTTAAGGGCAAAGGTAGAAACTTTTTATTTCCTTCAAAGATTTGGCACTTGTGATAGGAGGTCACCTACTTTTTTACATCGCAAACAAGGTAGGCTAGTAAAACCAACTCTCAAGATTTTATACGTAGTAGTCTTCCGATAAAGATGTCCTCCACAAGTCTCCATGAAAATCTTCCAAAACTTTATCAACTTCTTCTTTAAGTAAACAATTCAATAAAATCCCACCATGATCTTTCCAAAACAATGCATTGTCTACGGTACAAAATCTTATTGTCTTTAACTTTACAAAATCTAGCTTTAGTTCTTGATAATCCAGGAGGAGCTTGTAAATTTAGTAATCCAAATATAATATCCATACCATGGTGAGTCGAAAAGGCTTAACTGATCTGGAGACACCATCTCTTCTTGATCATCTATTTGGGCAATAAAATTAATATCTAAAGCATAGTTTGGCTAAACCTTGACCTTTTATGAGTTTGGTGGGCTTAATTTCTATGTTATATTCCAAAATGGTGGCAATCCACTTGCCTCTTTTACCATCAGGCCCATTTTGTGTTAGAATGTCCTTTACAACTGCATTTGGAACATAAGCAATGATATGTGAATAAAGGATGTACACTCTAAATTTTGACAACTTTCACTAAAGCTAGTGCCTGCTTTTCCATTATGTTATACTTTAAAGTGGCATCTTTAAGTGATTTGCTGAAAAAGCAATTGGTGCTATAGTCTCGATCATTTTTAGTAAGGCTCAAGAATGTGTAAAGCAAAGGAAAAAATAATGAAATCTTTTGAAATCAGAAATTAAAAGGACTGGTGTTTTGTCAATGCTTGTTTAATTGATTCAAATGATTGCTTGGCCTCACGTCCATTTAAGTACCGAGTTTTTTTTCAAAATATTGTTAAGTTTTCTAATTATTTCTGATAGGTTTGAGATGAATCTTCTGAGAAAATTGATTTTACCTAAGAAAGCTTGCAATTCTTTAATATTCCCAGGATGACTAATGTTTAGAATGGCCTCTATTCTAACTAGGTCTATCCTAATTCCCTCTTTAGATATGATATCTGTTAGTCATCAATAATTTTTTCTATTTTATAGATGACTAAATGCTTGTCCTAGATTTATAAAAACAAGATTCATGAATATTGTGAGTTTTAGAAATCTCACTTCCTTCATTATCCTTAAGATAAAATTTTCATTGTTTCACTATTCTATCATGTCATGGTCAAATTACCACTCCTAGAATACCCCTCATGGGCTCATGCCATTCATCTTTATCCTATTTTCCCACCCATAACCTCAGCACTCGGTTTAGCCTTTACCTCACCCCTCCACTTTCCCTCTAAGATTACCAAACAACCTACTCCTCCTTATGCTCACCAGATGCCTCAAGCATTAATGATATCAAAACTATCTCTGTAGGCTCTTTAGATAAATCAAATACATTGGATTTTTTATCTTCAATACTCCAGCTAGACAACGAGGTGCCCTTCATGCTGACGGATTCATTTTGCTCTGATTTTGTCTTTAATATTTCATTTGATACACTTTCATCCTGATACTCTTTTACTGCAGAAATTGTCAATGCTGATGTAAAAACAACAAACTCTGTTTTTTATCTTTACTGCTCTCTACTCACTGTAATCTGATCTTACAGTAGATCAGTCAACTTCTCCTAGAACTCAACTTCTGGAAATTTTATCTTCATAAGCCTTCTTAAGTTTTCATCACGTATATTTTGAAAATGTTGGTTTGTTCACAAACACGTGTTTTACTTCATGTTGCATGTAAAAAAAAATTTCAAAATTCTTATATAGCACATTCCCTATTGGGATTCCTTGCAAAGATGATTTATTTATCTGTTCTTTGGAAAACCCTCTTATCTTTTTGTCATAATCCTCCCGCTTCATTAATTTATCATTAATCACTAGAGGATTGGGAAGGCCTTTTTGCCTTAGAACATCAAACTTAATCATGAATCTTGTAATTGCAATTTCCATGTTATGGCACTATTCCTCTAATTGTGTCATCAAATTCTTCTTGGAAATTACCTTCCTAACTTCTAGGATGGTTTCATTTCTATCTGTAATTCCAATTTCTTCCAGCTCTTGTTTATTTTTGGAATTGAGAAATTTGATAATTTCTAGAGCCTCTTTAGGTTTTTTAGGTAGCTCTTCTTTTGTATTCTGTATTGCTTCTCTTGCTGATTTTACTAGGTATTTTTGTTCATATATCACCTGTATGCATGGCCAAATATCATTGACTGCTTCAATGATAGTAGAACATAATTACTACTTATGTGCCATAGGTTCCTTCATAGTTAATTCTTTTTCCAACTTCTTCAGTTGTTCAATTAACCTATTGGCTTTTTGTTCTTCATTCTTGGCATTTATTTGAGCAGGTTTCTTAGCATCTTCGAGATTTTTGATATGTTCTTTTAACTTGTTTATCTCATTTGTCTGGATAGACATGACTTGCATTGCCTTTACTAATTTACTTTCCTCATCTGATTGCTGGGCTTCTGTTGTTGAAGATTCAGTCGCTGAGGTTGTAGATGAAGTAACTGGAATTGCTGTGGCCATTGGAACATTAGGAGCCAGTGTTTCTACCAAAGTATATGGTACTGTTGTTGTAACTGCAGGAATCACAGTGGCAGGAACTTCCTGTGCTTTTTTGGCTTCTTTTTCTTGGACCAATTTGTCCATTTCAAGTTCCATTTCTTTAATTTGGGTTCTTAACTATAAAATGAGACTCATCATCTCATATTTTTTATTGGAATCCTGTAAAACCTCCTTAGCTTGAAGATGCTCAGTAGGGGGCAGCTTCAATTGTTTTTTAAGTGCAGCAATGTCAACATTCTTCTTTTTGATCAATTCCTCTGCAGCTTTTATATTTTGATGATCATATCCTACTTTATTCACTAGCTCTTCTAAGGATTTGATTATGTTATCCTTGGCATATGAAGATGCCTTCTCCAATTTGAGCCGATCTCTTACATTTATCAAAGTGGTTTGAAGCTTTTGTGCACTCATGGCCTTGGTGGTCATGGTGGAATAAATCATCTCTCCTGCTTGTTTGTGAAATTCAATTTGATCCAGAGGATGAATATCATGGACTGGAACTTCAAAATCAATATTTTTATAATCAGAGGATGATTTAGGAGTTGGAACTCTGGGCTAAAGAACAGTCATCAACATATCTTTGTTCTTGTAGTCAAAGGCTGAAATTAGCCTGTTCTAAATGCTAGGAGTTTGCTTTAGGTACTAAGAATATATTTCATTTTTGGCCTTAATTTCCTTATATCTTTCCTTTATGTCCATGTCCTTTTGAACTGTTTTCTTGGATGAAGACACTTATATACTGTGTTGTTTCTGAATCAACTATGTATTAGAAGTGGTTGGTTGTTGTTCCTCTTCAATTACTGTAGGAGGTACAATATATTTTTCTACAATTTCCGTGTCAATAACCTCTATTGTCTCCTTTTCTTTACTGCCAGGATAAATATTTGGCTTTTTGCTATATCTTAGTTTTAATTTTGACTGTGTTGGCCTTGGAACTGTTTTCTGAGCTCTGCATTATTCTTACTTATGATATTGTATCCTTCAAATCTTAGGGCCTTCTCTTCAGGCTTCAAATTTGATAGAAAAATATCCAATCCAATCTAAAATCTGCAATGTTATGTACAATGAGTAAAGTAAACAAAGTGAACTATTTTTTATTCTGAGGAGTAGTAATGCTTCAACATTCTACCATTGACAGGTCCACTTGGCAGATCCGATCCATCCAACTCATTCAAGAAGAAAGCATTTTTACCTCTATAACCATAAATAACATAAGGACCTTTCCATAAGAAATCAAATTTCCCATGTTTACCTTTCTCTTCTCTCCTTGAATCCCACTTTAGAACTTTGTCACCTATATAAAAATAATCTTCCTTAGTCTTCTTATCAAATATATTTTTAATCTATTCTTGAACAACTTGAGATTTGAGATAGACCACTTCCCTGGTTTGCTGCAAGTGTATGGTATGGTTTATTCTTCTTTGGATATCATTGGTCTCAACTTGCAGTTCTTGAATTATCTTCAATATTGGTACTCCTATAGAAGATGGAAAAACAACATCCATCCCATAAACAAGTTGGTAAGGAGATGTACCAATAGATTTCTTTGTGGTAAGTCTATCTGCCCATAAGGCATTCACTAACCTTTTGTTCCAGGTTTTCTAATTGTCTTCTAGTAGTTTCTTGATGATATTCACAAGGCTTTTATTGGAGGATTCAACAAGGCCACTACCTTGAGGATAATAAGCAGTGGAATGGCCAAGGGTAATGTGGTATTTATTACAGAAGTCAATCATCATTTTGGACTTGAATGCTGCTGCATTATCAATGATGATATTTTGGGGGCATCCAAATCTTGAGAGTATGTTGTTTTCTAAAAATGAGATTATGACAATGTTAGTGGCTTGCCTAGAAGGTATGGCGTCTATCCACTTAGTGAAATAGTCTGTGGCTATCAAAATCCACTTGTGTTGGGCTAAGGATGGAGAGTGAATTTCACCAATGAAGTCAAGACCCCATTTCTGAAAAGACATTTATATTGAGATGGGTTTTAAGGGCAAAGGTAGCAGTTTTTTCTTTCCTTCAAATATTTGGCACTTGCGACAGGAGATCACCTACTTTTTTACATCTGCAAACAAGGTAGGCCAGTAAAAACCAGCTCTCAAGATTTTATCTGCAGTAGTCTTCCAGTAAATATGTCCTCCATAGTCTCTTGTATGAAACTCTTCCAAAACTTTATCAGCTTCTTCTTTAAGCAAACAGTTCAATAAAATACCACCATGATCTTTCCAAAACAATGCATTGTCTACGATACAAAATCTTAGTGCCTTTAACTTTACAAATCTAGCTTTAGTTCTTGATAATCCAAGAGGAGCTTGTAAATTTAGTAATACAAATATAATATCTGCATACCATGGTGAGTCTGAAATGGCTTCACTAATCTCTGGAGTCACCATCTCTTCCTGATCATCTATTTGGGCAATAAAATTAATAGCTAAAGCATGACAATTTGATTTAGCCATGAGTTTCGCTAAACCTTGACCTTTTATTAGTTTGGTGGGCTTAATTTCTATGTCATATTCCAAAATGGTGGCAATCCACTTGCCTCTTTTACCATCAGGCCCACTCTGTGTTAGAATGTCCTTTACAACTGCATTTGGAACATAAGCAATGATATGTGAATAAAGGATGTACACTCTAAAGTTTTGATAGCTTTCACTAAAGCTAGTGCCTGCTTTTCCATTATGTTATACTTTAAAGTGGCATCTCTAAGTGATTTACTGAAAAAAGCAATGGGCTACTCATAGCCCTGATTATTTTTCTGCAGTAAGACTACATCAATAGTATGTTCTAAAGCAAAGGGAAAAATAATGAAATCTTTTTGAAATCAGGAATTATAAGGACTGGTGTTTTTGTCAAGGCTTGTTTAATTGATTCAAATGATTGCTTGGCCTCCACAATCAATTTAAGTACTGAGTCTTTTTTCAACATATTGTTAAGTTATTTAATTATTTCTGCTAGGTTTGAGATGAATCTTCTGAGAAAATTAATTTTACCTAAGAAAGCTTGCAATTCTTTAATATTCTTAGGATGACTAATGTTTAGAATGGCCTCTATTCTAGTTGGGTCTATCCTAATTCCCTCTTTATATATGATATGTGTAAGTCATCAATAATTTTTGCTATTTTATAGATGACTAAATGCTTGTCCTAGATTTCTAAAAACAAGATTCATGAATATTGTGAATTTTAGAAATCTCACTGCCTTCATTATCCTTAAGATAATTTTTTCACTGTTTCACTATTCTATCATGTCATGGTCAAATTACCACTCTTAGAAGACCCCTCATGAGCTCATGCCATTCATCTTTATCATATTTTCCCACCCATAACCTCAGCACTTTGTTTAGCCTTTACCTCACCCCTCCACTTGCCCTCTAAGATTACCAAACAATCTACTCCTCCTTATGCTCACCATATGCCTCAAGCATTGATTATATCAAAAATATCTCTGTAGGCTCTTTAGATAAATCAAGTACATTGGATTTTTGATTTTCAATACATTAATTTTTCAAAAATCTGCTTTTCATACTTGAAGACCCCAAATCAAGCTTTTAGTCAAAGAACAAGTCCAAAGAGCCTCCCACTAGGTCACTAGGCTTTCATAGGTTGTAGGGTTATCTTTGGTGTTTTAAATCACAGTTTTTCATGTGCTAGAAGTTGAATTAAAAGTGAAAGAACGTCAACGCCTGTTTTTCCAAGTTAGATAAAAAAAGTCTCCAAGGAAGACCTCCTTAATCAAGTACAAAAATTTGCAAAGGGCAACTGTCAATTTTTGACATTTCTGCAGGAGTGTCAAGGACACTATCAACATAATAAATTGGTAAGGTAAGAGGTATGCTCCTCATTAGAAGATATACATAAGAAAATGGAAGAGGAAGTAGCCTAGGTTCAAGGAAAATCAGAGTTGCTAAGACTAATTGGGCCAGCAGTGTGCCAAGCAAGGAGCCAAGATAACAAATCACATGGATAGAGGCACACCAGTGCAACCTAAGGTTTTGGAAAGATAGGCAAGAGGGTGAAATGAAGATAATGAGCCTCCATGATAACTGCAGAAAGATAGTTTGAAAAGGTTGTTGAAGGTGACTTCTAAGGTTTGCCAAGGTAAAGTGTTTCACTGCCTCAAAGGGAAAGCATGAAAGAGTATCAATATAAGGAAGGTCAAGCCTTCATTTTCAGTCATTTGCACTCAAATGGTCAAAGGAATAAAGCATAAGGTTGAGTTTGAAGATGGAGAGCCAAGATGATCATGAGGTTGTCGTTGTATAGCTGAATGTTTCAAACACCAAGAAACATCAAAAGAGGCTAAATTAGTATGTCATGGCACCTGCAAATCAGAAGTGGCCAAAGATGGATTTTGCATACCTAAGGATCAATGAGAAAGAAGAAACCATATTTCAAGTCACCCACACTCAGAAATATTAAAAGGGGTAAAAACATGATTTTCAGTTTCACAGTGTAAGAAAAAAGAGGTTTTGACAGTGCCAAGACCCTCAAACTAAAGAAGGATCATTTCAGTTCTCCAGCAAGCTATCACCAAGAGAAAAAGAGCCACTTGGAAGTTTTCAAGTCTCCTGCACAACAAAAAGGTCAAAGGATTATCAGTCAGATGGAAAAGGACTGAAAAACATTAGCAAAGTGGGTTTTTTATTTTAATTTATTTCCCTAAAGATATAAAGGATCATTTTTCTCTCCTCCCATCTCATTTTTCATTTGAAAAGACAATCGTAGCCTTCTAAGAGAAATTTCTGAGTTTCAGAAGAAAATCGGGTAAGTCTGCTTGGCGCTACGTTTTCAAGCAGTCACTACGCTTATAGCACCTAGCGCTGCGCATAGGGGAGGTTTTATAGTGTAAATTTTCACTGCTATGTGCTTACAGGTGAACGCGCTGCGCGTTTGAGCAGGCACTACCAGTTCACCTAAGAGGAGCCCGACAAACATAGGAGGCATGCAGCGCTACGCTTAAGGAGCCCGACAGGCCTGCACGTGGGCAGCGCTGTGTCCAGGAGGAACCCGACTGGCTCGGAAGTGACCGACGTTGTGCTCAGAGAGGCCCGACAAGCCCAAAGGACATTCAGCGTTGTGCTTAGGATACCAGCGAGCCTGCACACAGGCAAGCACTGCGCTTAGGGCAGAGGCGACCCAATAGCGTGTTCAGGGGCCGCACCTAGGCCAAAAACCTCCTTCCACCTGCAAAAATTGCCAAAAATCACAAGGGAGTACCTCCACGTTGCATCCAAGGACCTGCAAAGGAGTAAAAATTTGGTAGGTGCATGTTTTCCTTATCCTCCAAGTGGTTTTTATGATTTTATGGTTAAAGGAAATTGACTAAACCCTAGTGGCTAGAAACCCTAAGTCCTCATGGCAAACACTCAGTTTTTACCTCCAAGCAAGAAATTATCAGTCAAGGAGTGTTTGAATTAGGGTAATTACAATAAGTTCAAGTTAAACCTTCATCAAAGCTCCAGGGAAATCAGTCACAAACCTACACCTCCATCTCACTCATTTGCAAGAACTATCTTTCACCATCTTTTCATTCCACTCCTCCCACCAAGTTTCACAAGCAGGCCTAAGTTTGTCTAAAGGAAACCCTAGTCACCATGTCAAGAGAATAAGGGAGTGTCAGCAGTGAAGGAGGCCAAGTGCCTATGAGGCAAAAGCACAAGGGTGGGAAGGTTAACATATTTGAGCCCCAAAACACTGTGGAGAATACTACCTCTCCCATGATTCTCACATGCTTTCAAAATGTGGGGTGTTTCTAGTTTTGTGAGAAGGTACAACAAGTGCAAAGCCACCCAGAAATCACAAGGTTATTCATTCTTAACCTACATAATAAACAATCAAGCTTGGCAGGGGTGACCTTTTAACTCTCATCAGATTCCATCCCTAGTTCTATAGGTATACCTGATGTTGGTGAAAAGTGGTTCAAGAGAGCAAAGTTGGACATGAGCTACTATGAGCCATTTATCAAACCTAGGTACAAAGAAGGCTGCAAAACCATTTTCCCTTTTTCACACTCGCTGGAAAGGTATGCACCCTTGATGAGAGTCATCATGAGATACTTTACCTGTGAGGGAAGATACTCTAGACTCTACTCCTACCATGTTAGATTTCTCATGCATTTCACTAGGGTCAAGATGTTCCATTTTCCCTATTACCTCTATAGGAGTATTGACAAGATGTCCTCTATTGTCCGAAGGAGAAACTATTCCCAAAAAATGCAGAGTTTTTTCCATCACTCCTTGATCAAGATGGTTGTTCTACATCAGTTGGAGCAAAAGGGCATACCTTGGGAGGTGTTCATTGCTCATGAAATATTCACAAGTCCACAACCCCATCATCAACCAAATTTTCCCTCATTATCTCATCCTCCTCCCTCTACTCCTCCATCACCTCCTACTGACCATGCCTCATCATCTACACAAGTATCCTCTCCTCAAGAAAACCTCCCTTCCTCATCTTCTCTTGATGCATC
Organism: Pinus albicaulis; assembly: GCA_034641835.2. Taxonomy (NCBI): domain Eukaryota; kingdom Viridiplantae; phylum Streptophyta; class Pinopsida; order Pinales; family Pinaceae; genus Pinus; species Pinus albicaulis. The sequence continues at coordinate 403,522,591 of CM076583.1, read as the reverse complement.
AGATCAAGAAGGAAGTGGCAGTGAGCAAGCAAGTGAAAATGAAAGTGAGGGTGACAATGAATCAAACCAAAGTTTAGATGAGGGTGATGATGAGTCAAGCCAACAAGAAGCAAAAAACATGGAAACAGAGGGGGATGGTGACAGTGAAGAAAATGAGGAAGTTGACAGTGAAAATGAATTGAGAAGTGATGAAGAAGAGGTTAGCAATGAAACAAAGGACATGGAGGTAGATGATAATGATAAAGAGGTAAGTGACGAAGAAAGCAATAATCACACTTAAAATGTTGAGGATGAGGAGGAAGATGAAAACATGGGCACAAATGAGAAAGGTAACCAAGAAGCAGAGGATGATCCTAAAGAAAGCAGTAAAACTAAGAGTCCTAATGACAGTCAAAACAGTGAGGCTCATAGTCATGACAGAGATAAGGGAAAAGATGAAGAGGGCATCCTAAATGAAGATGATGACAATGCAGAAAATGAGGAAGCTGAAGACAACATGGATGCCAATGAAACCAACATTAGTGAGCAAATGGGCAATCATGACAGTCATGAAAACAATGAAGAAAGTGAAAAGGGTGATAATCAAAATGAAGATCACAGTAGTGAAGAGGCAAGAAGCTTCAATTATGAACAAAATGAAAGTGCAAAGATCAGTGAAGAGACTAAAAGTGAGGCTGATGTTGAAGGCAAAGAGATAAGCAACAGTCAGGGTGATGAATAGGAAGACATGGAAACAAATGATGACAGCTACGATGAAAACACCAAAATAGGTAGAGGCAAAACTTTTTCATTGGTGTACCAAAGAGGAAGAAAGACATGTGTCTGCCGCCTCAAAAAGGCAAGGGGCCATGCCTTCCACATCCACTAAGCCACTAGATAAAGGCAAAGAAAAGGTAAAGGAAGAAGAAGAAGAGTAGCATGAGGTTGAGAGAGAGTTTGAAATCATCCAAGTTGACAGTGATGAAGAAAATGAAGCAAGGATCTCAAACTTGCTCCTCCAAGACAAAAATGCTCAAATCAAAGACTTGGAAGCCAAGTTGGCTAGAGCTAAGAATTTTATTCATTTTTACAAAATGGAAAACAAACAGATGAGTGCACAACGTGCCATTTATGAGGCCAGGGAAATCAGAGCCCGAAAAGAAGCTCAAATGGCACAAGTAAAGCTAGAAGAATTCATGGGCACCTATGAGGAAAGTGAGGATGAAGAAGGGCAGTATAGGAGGAGACCAAGAACCATGGGTTTGAAGAAGCCCTTGGCAAAACAGGGAGAACAAGAATTAGCCTTGGCAGAGCAACTTCCTCTAGATGAGATTCTTGCCATGGATATAGAACATGATCGGGAGCCATGGCTCGAAAAGAAAACATACACTTGGAGGCCAAGTTGGAGAGAGCAAATAAGGACCTTGATCTACAAAGATGACCAAACATTATGCCCGAAGAAATAAAATTGTAAGGGCTAAACTCAAAAAGGCCCATGCCAAGCTACAGGCACTGAAAGAGAAAAAAGACCAAGAAAACCTTGGAATCTTGGCTGAAGCTTCTTTACAGGCTTCTCAAACCCCATGAGGCAGACATCCACCAATTTTGAGAATTTTTGACAAATTTTGGTTTTTTGTGAATTTGGAGGCCTCTAAGCGCAGCACCCCTGGCGCTACACTTTCATCTCAGGCATCCCCAGGAGGAAAACTTTACATTATTGGAATCCTCTCATTAAGTACAGTATGCTCACCAAATGTCAGAGCATTTGGAGCATTTTTGACCCCTCAAAAGGCCAAAAAACACCTCGTTTTCACCTTTCTGCCTCATTTTCAGGCCTGGCGCTATGCCTAGAGCAGTTTTGGGAAATTTGCCTTTTGGACAGGTTAATGAAGCTCATTCAGCAAAACAAGGGCAGTTTTCGAAACTAGACTCAACAAGCTTTCCAATGGGCCATCACGGAGAAAATTATGACATCGGAAAGGTCACCAAAACTTGGCTCCAAGTGGACCCGTTTTCTGCCCGAGAAGGCGCTTCGCGTTTAGACCTCACTGTGCATTTTTGGCCAAAAGTCAACAAAAGACACTCCTTAATTGAAAATTGATATTTTAATGTTTTTTGGGGCAAATCACTCCAAAGTATGGTGCTAGGAGTTATTTTGGCATTTATTTCGTGAGATATTTTGTGCCTTGGGCCTTGCATGGTCTCTTGGTTATTAATGACATTTATGGATGATTTTGACATTTTCCAAACCCTAGTTAGGGTTTTTTCCCTCCTTTGCTAGATAAATAGAGCATGAGGGCCTTATTGTAAAAGGTTGGCATTTGATGACTCTTGACAGTAATATATGGTTTTTTGGAGATTGAAGAGGAAATTGGTGTTGTGGAGTTTGTGAATGGCTTGTTTTGCTTATTGATGGAGAAGACTTGCTTGCAGGATCCCTGAGCTTGGTTAATGGTGATGTGCTTCTATTCAGTTATTGTTTTCTTATGTATAATTTTGTTTCATCCTTCTATATTGCAGTAGGAAAAAGGTTTTAGACTAAGAAATGTTTTTCAAAGGCACCTTAGCTCTGTTTGTTCTTCGTTGCCTCTCAGTTTTCCTCTGCTAGGTCAGTTTAGAGAATTCTTAGTTGCTCTCTAGACCCACCCAAGCTTTTTTATCTTATGAATGGTTCAATACAGTAGAGATCATAGATGTTTTATGGTTAGCCCTACTTGTTTGATGTCATTAAAACACAGTTCTTGAGATCTTTCTTTGAAGTACCACTAATTAGGTTTGCCAAAGAGGCTATGTTTCGATCATACCCTTTGTCCATGCTTGAAGAGTTGTTTTAAAGATCCCTATGGCTATGATCAATGATGTTTAGGTGTTCCCTCTTCCTTGATTAAAGTTATATGTTTATCTTACATGTTTTCTAACCTTGAAGGTGAAATCACTAGAAGTTAAATGAGTTTCTCACCTTCTATAGTTCACTGAATTGTTTGTCTTGAATACTTATTTGCTTGAGTTGAATCAAAGAGTTATTGGCTTGCCTTGTCTTATGATTACTTCTTTATGTTGAATAGTGTTGAAGGCTCTTCTTGTTAAAGTATTTGACAAAGGATTCTTAATATACCTTTGCCCTACTTTGTTCACAAACTTGATGTTCATCTCATATCACACAAACCTTGAAAATCCACTGACCATGCTAGATTTTCCCTGTTATGCACCCTGATTCATTGTTGAACTTTCCATGACTTTTATAAACTCCATAGCCCAATGACTTGAATATTTCCTCACTCCATCTATTCTACTTGATCATCTACCCAACAAAAACAAACAAACAAACCCCACACTTAACAACTAACCTAAAATCAAACCCTAAAGCAAACAAGTTCCCATCCTTTGCACACAATAGAGAGAGCCATCTCTGAGTCCAGGAAGGCTAGGTCCTAGGACTCCAAAGGCTGGTCTGATGTTACCCTCTGCATTTGGTCTTACCAATCTGCCAAATCACGGGAACCTAACAATATGTCCTAATAATTTACCTTCTTCTAGTCCAAATAAATTCTTTTTAGGATTTAGAGAAATGCCAAATTTCCTTCATTTGATAAAAACTTGTCTGAGGTGATCTAGATGTTCATTGTCAGTCTTTGAAAATACAGTAATATCATCTAGATAAATCACAAGGAATTCATGAATTTATTTAGCAAAATCTATATCCATAGATTTTTGAAAAGTGTCTTCGACATTCATTAATCCAAAAGACATTTTCACATACACAAAAGTGCCCCAAGGATTAGTAAAAGAAGTTTTAGGTTGGTCTTCTGGTTGAACTAAAATTTGGTTATATCCAGAGAATCCATCAAGTAATCAAATTCTGGAAGAACCAACTACCCTTTGTAAAATGTGATCCATCTTGGGGAGAAAGTAGTTGTCTTTTAAGGACACTCTATTTAAATTCCGGAAATCAACACACAATCTGATTTCCCTTGATTTTTTCCTAGTGGGAACTATATTTGAAACCCAATTAGAATACCTGATTGGTGAAATTATTTGGGCTTCATACGTTCTCTTAACCTCTTTCTCAATTAAAGGAATCAAAACTGGATTGATTCTTCTAAGCTTCTATTTGAAAGGTTTTCGATATTCTTTTATGGGTATTTTGTGTTGTATTATGCTAGTGTCATAAGATTTTAAGTCATCATAACTCCATGTAAATACATCTTGAAATTCCTTAAACAGAGCTATATATTTTACTTTTTCTTCCTGAGGTAAGGCTTTTGAAAGTCTTATCATATTAAGCTTTAATTATGTTCCTATATTGCACTCTTCAATATCAGATCTTGATGGTTCCATCTTAGGTTTCCTTGCAACATCATTAGAATAAAAAATATCTTCTAAAGGGGCTAATCCCTTAGGTAAAAAGTTGTTCTTAAGGTTTAAAATGTCAGAATCATCATCTGCTAACTCTTCAATCTCTACTTTCTCTCAATTATCTATTTCTACTTGAGTAAATTTAGTGGGTTTAGAAAAACCTAAGTTATTTACATCTACATTGTTTATGTCAATTTCACTATCTATGGTTTGATCTACTGTACAATCTGTGTCTATATTACAATTCTGATATTCTCCTTCATTATTCATGAAATGATAAATTTGTTCATCATATGAAAATATTTGCCAATATTTAAGATTATCTGGTATTGTAGGCCTGTGTTTAACTTCTGTTGTATATTTATGATTTGGTTGAAATGGCAAATCACATGTACTAGCAAAAGTTGCTAAGTTGTGTGCCTGTATGCTCTGTTTTTTAGGAATTGCAGCAAAGTCACATTCGAGTAGTTCCTTAATTAGATCTAAAACAATATCTCTATATTGGCTTAATCTTGGATTATATACATAATATTCTCTTGTTATCTGTTTCCCAATTAACTCAGAGTCTCCCATGATTGACACTCTTTTGGCTCCTAAATTTCTAACAATCTATAGTCCTAAAATAAGAGCTTCATATTCAGCCATGTTGTTTGTACATTTGAAATTTAATCTAAAATCATGACCTTCCACATGATTTTTTTCCATATTATGTATCCAAACTCCTACTCCTGATCCTAATCTGTTAACTAATCCATCAAAATCTAGGTGCCACATTGATTCATGAAAAATGTTGTCACTGTCTGGTGCTTTATTTTTTTGTTTTAGTTCAATATTGTTCTCAATGCTAGTTTTAGAATTGCATAAAATGAATGAATCCATATCAGTAGGTGTAGATTAAATAGGATAGTTTCGAGGTCTTTCTACACTACTAACCATGTACTTCATTAATGTCTCTCTATAAAGTTTCTTGGGTTGGCCAAAAACTTATATTGTTGTATAAGACATATCAAGCTGTAGAGATCTCTGCAGTTTAGCTCCCCATGAGCGAGATAACAACATTCCATACTTAGGAGGGATGTCAGCTACTACAATATCTATGACTATGTTTTTTCCAGGGTATTGAACTAAAGTAACACATAAATATTTTATCAAGCCTAAACATTTCACTTTACTAGAGTCAAATGAGAAGAGATCTTTATAAGGTCTAATGATGTTTAGATTCAAGGTTTCCATTATTTCTTTTGGCATAGAATTGTGTGAGGCCCCTGAATCTAACATTGCATTATGTAAAATCTGATCATGAACAGTTAAGCTAATGTAGAAAGGTGGAACTGCTCCATCTTGGTGTTTCCCATTAACATCAGGACCAAAGATTAATTCTGGTTGATCATCACTCAAATTTACTGAATCTTCTCCATCATTTATATTTAAAGTCTTAGTGATATGTGTTTTGTATAGGTCATGTTTTACCAACTCTGTTAAAGGAATTGGTATCTTCAATTTAGCAATTTCAACTTGAATATTAAATGGTGCTTGTGATTTTCCTAGCTGAATTATTTCTTCTTTTGTAACTGTAGATTGGGTGGGTTTGTCTTCTTTTTCTACAGTTGGTTTTTTATTCTCTGTTTGTATTTCCACTATTTTACAGCTTTTAATTTTCTTTTCATGGGAAGTTTGAGATTTAGTGGAAGTCTTTGCAGATTTTGTGTTTTCAGCAGCTGTTTTAGCAGTGGTTTCTTTAGGATCAGCTGATTTTGGATCAACAGTAGATGTTTTTGGGTCTGAAATTGTTGTTTAGCAAAAATTGTTGTCTTGGAAGCAGAATATTTTTGAGGATCTGTTGATGTTTGGACAACATCATCTGTAATGTCAACAATTTTAGGACTAGGTGAAATTTTGGGACTTGAAATTTTTCGAGTTAAACTAGAATTTTTCTTGTTTTCTCTAGGGATAATATTACAGAACTTTAGTGGTAGGAGCTTCTACTCTTTTATTTGTTTGATTTTGGACAGATTTCTTAATATAAGGCTCTACATTTTTCTTTCTCCTAAGGTTATATTGTTTATGAACTTCATTAATTACAAACTCATAACCTTGCTTGTAATCAAAAGATTCACCAGAATCTAATTGTAATTGTTGTAATTCATATAACTCATATTCTTCTTGTGTAATAAAAATGGTTTTATCATCATTAATGCCCATTAAATTAATGGTGTCTTCATCATCTTCATTTTGATGAGAACTTTCAGCATAGTTCTCTTGGAAAGGTGGTCTTATTGTTTGGTCAGGTGTTGATTCTCTAGATTTTCCAGTGTCGGTGTTTTTTCTGAAATTGAGATTTCTAATTTGAGGTCCTCATTTTTTGTTATCCCACTGTGGCTTCCTTTCCATATTATCTAAACTATCCATCATTATCTCTAATTTTTTTTTCTAATTGTTCTTTTTTCAAATCTGAAGTGGATGTTTCCTCTTTTATTGTCACTCTTCTTTCATTTCTTAATCTAGCTTTTTTCGCTAACAAGTTTGCCTCTACACTAACATCATTACTTTGCATCTGCTCTAAGGTTTCTGGATTTCTCTCTCTCAGTTGATAAGCTATATCAGTATCAAATCCATCAGATAATTTGATAAGACAGAGTCTGGAGGAGGTTTAAGATTATCAGGAATTGCATTATAAATATTGTTATATCTAGTACAATAATCTTGAATTGCTTCATTTGGTGCTCTTTTTATGCTTTGAAATTCAGATAAGATTTGTAGGGGATTTTTCTTCTTTTCCCATCTATTAAGAAACATTCTATGAAAAACTGCTAAATCAACAATACTACCAACATTTAAACCTTTAAACCACTTGTTTACCTCTCCAGTTAAAGTTTGAGAAAAAAGTCTCATTTGGACATCATCATCATCAATTTCATGCAGTTCAAAATAGTCTGTCATCTTATTAACATGTTGTTGTCCAGTATAAGGAGTGGTTCCATCAAATTGAGGGATTTTGCTTTGATAATCTTGGGGCATGTTATGTAACTGTGCTGGTAGGACCAAGGGAGCATATCTGGCATCCATGGCTTAGATTCTAGCTTGGCTAGGAGGTAAGTTTGAAGTACTTGGTGAAGAACTAGAAGTACTTGCTGATGTAGTTAAAGCACTTGCAGATGAGATTGGGATATAAGAAGATGTATTGGAAAATGTGGTTGAGATACTAGAAGATGAAGTTGGGATGCTATAAGAAGTGTTTGGGAATGAGAATGATGTATTGGAAAATGCAGCAAAATACTAGGGGATGAACTTGAGGTGGTGGAGGATGGAAATAAAATTATTGGTTGAAATGGTTGCTTAGGAATGAATGAATCTGTGGAATGAAGTGTGGTGGAAAAAATGGATGAAGTGAGTGAATAAGGATAAACCTATAGATTCTAAAAGGTTGGTATCTAAGTGGTTGGTAGAAGGCTTAGGGGTATAGGCTGGTAAAACACTCAATTCAACTGAATGTTGTAAATAAGCTTCATCAATTTCTTTAATCAAAGTTGCAGTTATGGCATCAAGTTTATCATAAACTTCAAAAATCTTTTTATCAGAATCAACTGAAACAATTTCCTTCTTAGTTTCAATGAATGAAATAAAATCAGGATCTATTACAGTATTATGTAAGTCACTTTCTGATTTAGTTTTGAATAAAGATTGTTCAAAATTTAAATCGAATTCAATGTCTTCTAAACTTGATAATTGTTTTGGAAGGGAATTTGTTTTGACCAATGAAATATTATTACCTAAATCTTCTACTCTTGTTTTTCTTTCCAATTCTGTCAGGATTATCTACTATGACAGCAGGTTGTGGATCTGAATTTGACCTGGTATTGTAGACTCTTCTAGAAGCCAGAATTAAAACTTTTATGAAAATATACTCACAACTTATTTAAAACAATCTTAAGGTGAAAAGATAATTGAAAATATTTCCTTTAAGATCTATTTAAAAACTGAGGATTGGTTAGTTCCCCAGTATGGTCGCCAGTATGTTATCACTCTAATAATTCTCAAAAGTTGTGAGATTTTGATTTTAGTTTTAAAGAATATCAGAGATAACCACAAACCTACTTTTAAGCCTTAGGATCTAGCTTTCCTAATGTTCAGAGAGGGCTCTCTCCGAGTTTAGGAGGGCTAGATCCTAAACTCCAAAGTAGGTTTGTGGTTACCTCGGTGATTTCTTTCTTTAGCCTTGAGAAATTACGGAGTGATAACATAGTGGCGACCATACTGGAGACGAAATTTATCTTCCTTGGAAAGTACATCAAAGTTCAGATCTGATTACTGACGGTGGACAGTGACCAGACACAAGAAGGCTGTAATTATTCACCTAGCGACTCCATGATTTAAAGAACCCAACTTTTAGAGCATTCATGGTGGCTCCACTACATGTTGACCATATTTATTGCTGAACAAGATGACAGGGTTTGTGGCAAACCTTTTATCTTATGAAGTTTTAAATGGATTCAGGAATCAATTAGTAGAGTTTCAGTTTGATGAAAGTTTTCTAATAGTTGTGTTTCGTATTTTCAAATCAAATAAAATTTTTTCTAAAGCTAAAGCTTGCTTTCTTCAGTTAGTTATTGAAAAATTTGAGAATGGTATTGAACTTTTGGATTCTCAAATTCAGTCATATAATTTCCAAGATCCTAAAGAGTTCTTGGAAAATATTCCTTCTCCAAAGCAAGAGGAAATTGTACTACCTGTTGATTTGTAGATTGATGATGATTATGTTTTCGAGTACAAGGCTGAAAATGTAGATGCAGGGTTTAATATTTAGAATACAACTGAGCAACTAGTCATTGAAGGCCTAGAAGCATATATCATACATCATGATTTTATTGATCCTATAGCATATTACATAGATCTTATTTTTGGCTCAATTTTTCAAACATATACTCTTTATAAAGATCAAAAACATCAGCAGCTGCCATTACACATCACAAATTTGATTATGTGGAAAAATAATCAAGTTGTATTTCTGATTTTGCTACAAAGTAGTCAAGTTGTCCATTTGTTTCTACAACTACTTGACTGGCTTCATTGGAATTTTTGTATTACTTGATCCAGTATAAGTTTCAGTAGTATAGAGTAGATAGCAGTGTGCAAATAAAGCTCAATGTTTTGAGCATTTTTTCAAGCATTCCTTCTAGTTTCAGCTTAAGATAGCAGGGACCAGATTTTAGTTTGCATAAAAGCTTTGATTTCAGTTCAAAATTTTCAATCACAGAGATTATATAATAAAATCATGAGCAGTCTTGGGATTGGCGCAATGGATTAGGCTACTAGTCGAAGGTGTTCTTGACATCTCACAAGGAGATGACATCCCCATGTGGAGCCACTGTTAGGGTCCTATAATAATAAGATTCATAATTTTTGAATTGACTTTGATTAGTCTTGTAATATGTACATACTTTTCTTTCTGCAAATTGTTTTCCCATATCAAAAAAATAAAATAAAAAATGTAAAGAGGGTAAAAGTCCTAAAAGAAAAGTCAAAGGACATAAAAGAAAAAATATAAAAAAGAATAGAAAATGGACCTCAAACAAAAGGGAAATAAAAATAAAACATGAAAGTGATGCAAATCCAAATACCACTACTATTTACTTATTCTACAAAATAAAGATTGTGTGCAGCTTGTTACAATGCCACAATCCATGAAGGTTAAAAAATCTTAATCTTAACCTCTCATGCTTTAAATTTCATGCTATTAGATAGAGAATAAAAGATCTAGCCAAATAATTTAAACTTGGCATATCAGCAGTTAGGTAGAGAATAATAAGGAGCTCAACAGCTTAATCTGAAGGAAAAATGAAGGAAAAATGTTAGGATAGATGATGGGTAGGTAAAAATAGTTTTCACAAGGCATGCATGGCAAAAAATTGGTCATTTCATTTACTAAATTCTTTTCTAAATACATTTTCCCCCTTGTAAAATATCTCTTTCCCCCCATTTTAACCCTTTTCCTTTTACTAATACCACTTTCCCCTTATTTTAACCATTTCCCCTTCCCTAAAACCCCTTTTCCTTAGCTTATAACCCACTTTTTGCATAGTTTTAATGGTTAAAATATGTCAGGCTCCCTCCATTAAAACCTATCCCGCTATCAATTTTCACTTATTAGCATATTATATTGGATTCCCCCCCCGATATTGATTTAATCCATCCCTAAAAAATTCCTAATTCCCACCTATAGTTTATTTTATATACATACATTTCTGATATCCTCCATATTCTATTCTACATATATTTCTCCACACCCCTTTTATTATTTTTCCCTATAGTTTAAATTAACTCGCGTTATATATATATATATATATAATCCTTTTCATTTAAATAAGCCTTTCTCTCCGTACAAATTAAATTAACATTCTCACTTCATATATTTACTAAATGCCCCCACTATATTAAAATCTCGATTCCTATTTTTATTGTAACCCCACACATATATATATCCCCTCCGCATACCAATTCTCGACCCCACCATCGCTGACAACTTTCAACCCCGACAGCCGTCCGATCAACACCATCTAATCCAATAACTAATATTCATTATCGCATCCCCAATAGCCCGACCGTTAACACCACGAGACCTTGCGAAATAGGTTGTTTTTTTCCTCCTCCCCTTGTCACACGTCATTCCCGTATTCAATCGCATTGATCCAAGACTTACCACTTACCACCTTTCGCTCATGCAAAAACCACTCAACAGTTTCTCCTGCCCATTGCGATAAACCACCTTTTGAACCATGCGATAGACTATTGTAATTAAAGTCTGCACCCATGCGATAAACCTGTCTACTCCTCTATTGTGATTAACATATGCAACCTACTCTGTGACAAAGCCATCACTGTTCGAAAACTACCTCTGTACAATATAAGAATCACAGAGTTTCCATAATATGAGAGTCCACCATTCCCTTACCTCTGTTTGAATTACATAAACAAAAATATCATTACCAACACCGAATTGAAAATCCATTTCAGTTCAGACTCCTTTCACAGTCTTCCCCCATGCCCAGAAGCCATGATCCCTTCTCGACAAAACTATGTTTCATTAACTATTGATTTATTTTTGCAGGTGATTATACAATACCTAGACAAACAGTTTGGATACTAGTCACCAAACTTGTTTACTCCGAACTCTCGGCATCTGAATTCAAAAGATTTCATTCAATAGAAATTTGTGTACCAAGAGAAAATTAAATCAAATCAGAGACATAGCAGAAAGAAATCATTTACGCAGAGACAATAATGTTCTAACAGAAAAGAAAGGCTTTTACTCAACAGAATGTTACATACAGGTGAAATAAGACAAATGGAAGAAACAAATAGATGAGAAAGAATTTTCAAAATCTGAAAGAGGTTTTTGTTTCTAACATCCTCGTATACAAAAACCTCTCTCACTTTTCTAACAACCATTATGGTTTTGGAAATTTTAAACAATATTTGAAAGCACTTTTTACAGAAAATTCCTGTTTAGTCATCATTTTGCAGAGAAGATTTTGGCCAATCAGAAATGAATCTTACAAAAATGGAGGACATTTATGTTCCTAATATTCCAACCTACAAAAACCTATCTCACTTTATGCACAGGTATTACAGAATGAGATATACATGCACATCTTCACAGTGCCTTTTTCGGACTGTGCACAATTCGGTTTTACACATATTTTTGCAAAGCTTATTGTGAACAACTGGAGCAGAATTTTAGGAAACTGAGAGAGGTTTATCTCAACAACATATTTATATACAATAACCTATTTCACTGTTTCCATATCTATCTCGGAGTGAGATATAGAAAGATATTTCTAGACCCTAGTGTTCAGAAATTCGAGAGGAAAAAGTTCAAAGACAGTTAGTAACTAGGATGCCACCTCATCAAATAAGAGTTGCTATCAAGTTCAAATTGCTCTTCTTTGTCAAAAGAAATCCACAAGCATAGTGCCAAGTAGATTCATTAGTTTTGAATGTCCTATGTTTGAGTTCTATTTATGTAACACAGTTGGAGATATTTGTAAAAAATATTGATATTTTTTCAAGATATTTCAATTTAGAATTTATATAAATACTTCATCATTTGAAGTAATAGAGGTTGGATTTTGTAACCAGGAACCTCACCATTTAGGGTGATGTAGTCCACTAAGTTCAACTGACTGTTTACATTAATAAAAGAGCAGTTGTTTCAGGATTCATGTGCCATATCTACTAGTGAAGTTTTCCTTATTGTATATGTGCTTTCCTTTGTTTCCATCTTATTGTTTTCTTAATTCTGAATTGTCTAACAGGAGTATTATTTCAAAATATGTTGAGATCATACACTCTACCTTTAACTGTTAGTAATCTACATGTTTTCTTATGATATCCAGATTAGGAAATTCTTCATTACTCCCTTCTTTCAATCGACCTCTTTTATTTTCCGGTTTAGAGGATCCTTCATTACCCTCTTTTCTCGATTCTTTTCTCTCATTTTGATATCCGAATCTGAGAACCCTTAATTACTCTCTCATCCTGATGGAAACCATTTTCACCATCCAAATCTAAAGGATCCAGTAGAAATGTCTATATTTCCTTGTTCCACTTAAGCTTGATACTTCTGCAAACTGATCACCCAAGCCTCTTTGACTCCATTGCCCAATGGCCTTCCTCTGCATTTCCAACCAAACCAACTCTGTACTTATTAACTAGCCTATATCTATTTCAAATAAAGCTAAATCATACAGAGAGAGCCCTCTCTGAGTTTAGGAGGGCTAGATCCTAAACTCCAAAGTAGGTTTGTGGTTACCTCGGTGATTTATTTCTTTAGCCTTGAGAAATTACGGAGTGATAACACCAGTGTCCCACAATGGCCCTGCTCTTAAATTCTTTACCGACATACAACTGCATATTCTAATTCCTTTTGTTGTTGCTTCTAATGCTTGCAGTAAGTTTCAACCACCCAACCCAAGAATTTTCCATGTGTTTCCTGTATCAAGCACATAATTTCAATTAGATTAAAAAAAAATTGAAATAAATTCAAATCATACCTCATTGGTGGCCCGTTAATAAGGTACACTTGCATTTATTTTTACTTCATGTCACAAAAAGTCAACTAGTTGTTTGATCAAATCATCATGCATAAACATATCACATCCGGTTAGCTCAAAACACAACCATCATAATCAAAATTATATATCACATGTAACCATCATAAACGAGAATCATAGATCACATGTAATAATCATGACTCAGAATCATAAATCACATGCATGATAAAAAGATGAAATAAATTATGATACTTATCCTTCAGTTGGTCCTTTCCTTCTGCCTTTATCCTTGTTCTTTTTGTACACACATCATATCGGTTGCCACACCCGACATGCACCTATTTCCTTCTCTTCTCTTCAATAACGTACACATACACATAATGTACATCACACCCATACACCCACACACAACGTACAACACCACACAATACATGAATTTACACTCGGCATACAACACGACACATACACCTACACCTGGTGTACAACACAACACATACACCTACATCATGTGTATGACACAACACATATTTCTACACCTAGTGTACAACACAATACCTACACCTACATTCGGTGTATGACACAACACATAAAACGCATAAACCTACACCCGATGTACACCATAGGACATACAACTACATCCAGGTACAACATAATACATATACGTACAGAGAGTACAACACAAAAATTACACCTGTCACAATGCAATGACTACAAAATACACATAACACAATACCACATGTACACAACATGACATTTATGACATGCACACAATACCACATGTACAATAGCACCATGTGTACAACATCTATACAACACCACCTGCACAACGCGTACACAACACCACTTGTACGACGTGTATGCAGCACAACATGCACGCAACACCACATGTACCATAGGTGCATAGCATTACCTGTACACAACACCAGATGTATAATATGCACACCACACCATATGTGCATATAACCACATATACAACATGCACATAATACCATATGTACACAACACCACACCTAAAACATGCACACAACACCATATGTACACAACGTTGTGCATACAAAATGCACACAACACTATATGTACACAACATCGCACATAGAACATGCACACGACATTATATGTACACAATACCGCACACATAACATGGTCACAACACTATATGTACAAAGTACAACATATGCAACATACACACAACACCATATGTACACTGTACCGCACATGCAACAAACACACAACACCATATATACAACATGCACAACATATATATAACAATAGTACTACACATCTAGAGACCACATTGAATCTACCAAGAAATTTTTCCTTTAGTCTCTTTCCACTATCCATGCTTGGTCCAGCATGTCGTAGAGCACACTGCTTTCATTCCACTGATGTATCCCTTGGAATTACCTATCATAGCATAGACATATGCATAGTATAAACACATAATACCAAGTCATATCCACATGATAATAACCTTGTAGATATGTCAGAGCTACTCTTCTGACTTTGTACTAGGAACCTCTTCATGTCATTCACCTACAAATGCAATCATTCCTCCACAAGAATGATCCCTGACGACCCTGCCAGAAAATGACATACATACATACAAATACATGTATACATATATAAACATCAACATAATCATAATCATAATCAAAACATAATTACCAGATATAATAAGGTCAAAGTTAAGATAACTCCCTTTATCCGTGAAAAACATGTAGAACATTGAGAACAACCATGGCCAAGGCATTTGAGGCCTCAAATCCATATACGTTACGTTCATTGTTACCTTTTTTATGACAGTCCTACCATCGTCCATTTATCCCAATGGACTCAACCAATCCAACCGATTTTTGTATCCTAGCTTTCGACTGCCCTTTTCTCATTCATCGAGCTTCATCTGGGCCTCATATTACTTGGTGGGTAACACAAATCTCTCCTCGAGCTCCATTAACTTTCCTCTTTCCCAACCAATTCCCAAGACCCTCAAAACATAAAAGAAAAGAGCAATAAGGAAACAAGAACAAAACCATGAAAAAAATAGCAATTTGACACCACAAAAAAAGTGGCATGGCTATGCACCAGATGTAAACAAAACTTCAAATCAAGTGCAAACAAATCACAAAGCAACAAAAGCACAAAACTAGTAGCAAACACCATGACTCAATCCACATGGGTTCCCAACGCTTCCAAGGGAAAGCTCAACCTGTGTCGTCTTCAATATTTCATGGAAGTCTCTTTTGACATGCAATCCCTTGCATCATACTGCCATAAACACATAACTTTCCATGCATAAATAAATATAACAACATACTAGTTACCTTACCTTGTTGTGCCAAGCATGCTACCTTGTAACTGAACACGTACACATATCATTTCTCAAGGGAATCCAATTCCTTGACGAATCCAACTATCACTAAAAACAAATTGTTATACCTGTCAAATACATGTTCATGAATGTAGCATATATCCACATAATGTCAGACAAAATCAAGGTTAAGAATACTTCATGTATTCATGCAATGCACTTATTCCTTTGGAGTTGTGGTTTCTAAACATAGCCAAAGGAAATCTCATCCAATTCATTTCTTTTAACTTTTACCTTGTTGTAATTGAGTCTTATTATATGCTATCACATCACCCAACCGTTAGTTATATAAAAAAATCAAATGTTACCTTGTCATATTAATACCAAGCATGTCTCCTTGTAACTGTTCAAACATGTCAGTCACATGTTCCAAAAATCAAGACATCGTGTCTATTAATTTGAAATCAGCTTTTGCCAATACTAACAACCATGTCATAATCAACAGTCAACTCACACTTATCAATCATAATACTACAACTAAACCCACTCGCACTCAAGTTCATATCAGTTGTCTCAACATATACTGTGTTAATACAACCATCTTAAAACAATATCATTCCTTCATGTAATCTTATAGACACATATTCATATCATGCAATTAATAAAACATTCAAGAAACATATAAACATACCATGTTAGATAAACCAAATAGATAACCTAATCAAACTCATGCCTTAATGCATCTTAGGGGAGGATATCACATCTGCACAAGTCAGTCTGGATTAGCATGATACATATAACATCAAGATCTTAAATGCAATGACCATAATCATCATGGATATGGCCACAATGAATATAACAACAAGTTACCATCATTCATGACTATTCGACGCATATGCATATGACTGCACTGATTAACTATCATCCATCATGCTTATAACCACAACAAGAATATAACGACAAGCATATTCATAACCATAAAGCATATAACAACCATTAGCCATCATACCTACATTCCCAACATACAAAACCTTATGAGGCTCTTCTCTTACCGCGTGGTCCAGTGCTGCAACCCTACTTTAATAATTTACATCTCCTACTTCATCTCAGCCAACATATTAACATCATAACATACCAACAATATCATGATGACGCAATACTGCAACAATGACTATCATAATGCATGCATAACAAACACATAGACAACTAATATGCATGCATGACAAACACATTTTGCCCATCCAGTCCAAGTGTTGAACCTGGTGCCTACTAGCGTTCTGTAATTTACTAGAGATTGTGAGAACTAATCACATAGGCCAACATCAAACCAAATTTGGAAACCGGGATCTAGCCCTGCTAGTTTCAAAGAGAGCTCTCTCTTTAATATTTAACTTAGTTTGGATAAGTTTTAGGATAGTTATGATTGTACTTGGGTTTTGAGTTTTGTTTTGAATTTTGGAAAATTGATTGTATTTAATTGATTAATGTCTATTGGGAAATGGAGTCAAATATAACTGGATAGTTGCATCAATTTTTCACAGAGTAAACACAGGGAAAGCTAGGAGTATTTACTGGATCTTTTGAATTTATAAATGGATTATGACAGAAATATGAAAACATTCAGCAGAACTAAAGAGCAATTAAGAATGCTTTAGTTTGGCTTTCAATGGAAAAAATTATGATTGTAAATGCAGCCAGAATAAGGTACTCAAAAGTAAATCCTATTCATCATGCTTGCTGCGTTGCAATTGGAATTCAGATGATTACAATGAAAGATAAAAACGAAAAATACTAACAGAAGAAAACATCATTAGTATTTAAGCCACAAGAATCTTGTGAATGGTCTGATTATTATTGATGCTCCAGTGCTTTGAAAAAGCTTACAATACTCCAAAAGACAAAAAATAATCTTGATCTCAATCAATCGACCTTTGATACATCCAAAACTAAAGTCTTTATACAAAAGGTTACAAAAATAATTACTATAATATAATCTCTAACAAACATGGTATTTTTAGACTTAAACTTGAACTTAAAACTCTAACTATTACCAAATTATAGCCTCGATGGAATGCGCTGTGAAAATGCAAGAGTTGATGTAGTGGGAATAGTTAGCACGTGGACCACATTTTACTGGTGTGCTGGAAGATGAACTGGCAGATGCTCTTATGTATCATATTTACTCTTTTAATCTAGTAAATCAGTCAACTATTCCCAACGTTCTTCATCCGGGATAGATAGTTTTATTACCATGTGATAGTCTTCATCCATTTCTGCATATTTAGTAAAAGTGGGTTTTACTAAAAAGATATGTTTTATTTCATGCAAGATAAAAATGTATCTTGGAGTGCGTTTAAAACAAGCCTTGTTGTTGTTGTACCCTGAATATTTGAAACTTTGGTTGTATTAGTAGCAACGTCTTTGAGCTTTCGGATGTAGTCTTCAAGGGGAGTTAACTTGTCATTTATCACTAACATTGAGGGCAAACCCTTGCTGGTCAAGGGTTCCAGCCTGCTGAAAAAACGTTGAACTATGATATTGACACTGCTACATTTTTATTTCAAATGAAGAATCAGGTTCTTCTTTGTAAGAATCTTCTTTACTTCTAAAACGGTTGTTGTCCCATCATCTATACCCAAATATTCAAGTTCACTGTTGTCGTTAGAATTAAGAAATTTAATCATCTCAGTAGTTGTGGCAAGCTTTTCCTCAAGCTGTTCTGTAACAATTACAATAGTTTCTTGAGCCTTTTCCAGTAAATCTTTTTGATAAAAAACAATATTAATGCTAGGCCAGATCTCTTTCACATATTCAATAATATTTCCCCATATAATCTCTTTGACTAATCCTAGTGTGTTTCCAAGGTAAGAATCTCTGACTTCCTTCTGCGATCTTTCAATTTGTTCTCTTGCTCTCTGTAGGTCTACTACATGTGCAATCTCTCCAATTGTTTTATGATGTTGTAGTGTTTTTAATTGATCCTGCAATTTCTTAATATCTTATGTCTGAATGGATAAGTTCTGAACAACTTCAGTAAGCTTCTTAGCTCCTTCTGTTGTACCTGTGGTGGAAGCAGTAGTGATGGGGACAGTAGCAATAGGGATTACATCCATGGGAGTTTCAACCTTTTTGACATCTTCCTCTTTTTCTTTGATGAGTTTCTCCATTTCTACTTCCATCTGCTTTATCTGTATATTTTGTTCCATGATGAGTTTCATCATGTCAGCTTTTTGGGACTCTGTTTCCTCAATTTCTTTGGTCATTGGATCTTCAGTGGCTGGAATTTTGAGTTGATTTCTTAATGCTGCTATATCAACATTCTTCTTCTTGATTATTCCCTCTGCAACATTAAATTTAGAGGGGTCATATCAAAAATTTACTACCAGATATTCTAGAGCTTTGATCCTAGTGTCTTTAGCCATTAAAGAGACCCTTTCAATCTTGAGCTGTGACCAAGTGTTGGGCAAGGTGACCTACAATTTGGATAAGCTTATAGCAGTGTTAGTTAAAGTATAGGAAATCATTTGGCCAGTCTGTTTATGCAGCTCAATTTGATCAATTGGATGCACATCTTTTGCATCAAAATCAAAGGCATTTTTCTTGTAATCTAAGGTAGTCTTAGGTTGTGGAATATGAGCTCGCAAAAATGCCAACTGCATATTTCCTTTCTCGAAGTCAAATACTGAGAGAAGTCAGGCCTGAGAATTGGAAGAATGTTTCCAGAATTGATAATAAGTGTCTAAGTTCAACACCTGGTTTTTCTTCTTAATTTTTCTGAAAATTTGAAAAACATCCTCTTCTTTATCCTTCTGATTTTCTTCACTGGTCTGAATTATTTGTTGTTCATGAGAAGTGGTAGAATGAGTGTGAGACTGAATATTTTGTGCACCAAGCTATGTAAAAATGGACATATCTCCATCTTTTCCAAATGTTTCTTTCTCTAACTCATTGGTTGTACTAGCTTTTGAAAAGAGTCTAGGTCTCTTTCTGTATACCATTCTGAGAACTTCAATTGATACTTCAGTCATTGGGGATGCATGTTCTTCTCTGCTTCTTTTCCCTGTCTTTCCTTGTGTAACTAGACTGTGCATGTTTGAGGTAAATATTTCCTGTTCTTCTTCTTCTTGGAGAGTGTTTTCTTTCCATTCTAACATATTTTTATGTTTTTCAATCTCGGGTCTTGCTGTGTGATGATATGGAGTGAACTTATTTTCCACTCTGAGCCTTAAAATCACTCCCAATGGGTCATATAACCAAGTAAAGCTGAGACCAAACTTAATTTCTTTGAATAACTTGTCTACTTCTTTCCCAGTTGCTCTAGTGTTACAAATGAATGGACCAATCTGAGTTTTGAGCTTGAACTGTGATTTCTTCTTTGCAGCAACAAAATGGACTTCATTTTCCCTTAACATTTGTCTGATATATTCCAATGCAAAAATCCTTATAGGGAGGATCTTAGGCAATTTGTAAGGTCACAACCATAAACTCTGATTTCTGTATAGTTCTAGTAAAGGGACCAGTCCCCTATTGTGGCTTGATCTGATAGATGCAAAAACTTCACAATATCCTCACTAATACTTGGTTCTGCACTGTTGCTCAAAAGATTCATTGTTGGATATATAAGCATTTCAATGAACTACTTATATGAATACTCTTCTTTGTCTTTCATTCCCATGGAAGTCCAAAAAATAACTAACTGTTGGTTCCCTTCTTCATCTAGCTTCTGCAATGTGAATGGAACCATGTCTCCCTGAAAATAGATAAAAAGATAGACTAGTATTGATGCATACTTGAAAACTTCTTCAGTAGGGAACTTGGAAAATTGTTCATGAATAGCATCAGATAGAAATTGACTGAAATTGAAGAGGACTGAAGATTTAGAATCAACAGAAAAAATAGAGAGGAAACCAATAATAGCTTCATCTGCGTTTTGGTCAAATTAGTAACCAAGAAGATAGGAAAGGATTGTAATAATGTGCTTGGTTCTATCAGGGAACATGGAGGAAGGATAGGGAGGATTTCTTTTGGGAAAAGGAGTATCTGTAGCTAGAAATAATTCCAGTGTTTTATCTCTTTTGGCAAAGTCCAATTTCTAATAGGCTTCTATGAGGGTTTCATGGGAGAAAGGAGTTGTGTTTTCAATAATAGGGGCCTGCAACATTTGATTAATTGTCTGGGCAGTGATAGCAAACAAGATTTCCCCTGTTGGGGAAATGATAGCCTTTTGACTAGGATCGTAGCATGAATGAAACTTTCTGATAAATTCGGGTGCTCTGTAGGTTTGAGGGAAAATGTAGTAAGGAAAATTGGAGTGAAACCACGTTCGGGGGTGAGCTGAGCTGGTAGGTGGTTCCGAGCAGAGGGGTCTCGAATAACCAAAGAGCAGAGGTGGCAGTTTAATCTAGCGGTTTTTAAAACCTCCGACTTCATACCCCTCCCCCTGCTGGTAACCTTCAGATGGCAAAGGGGGGCCAAGGAGGAATATGAGCCATCGGATGTAATGTGAATGGGCGGAATTATTTGAAAATGGAGGGATTTTAATGGAGTCGGGCGAAAGGAGGATGGTGGGGTCGGCAAAGATTGACATGACTATTAACCTTTCAAACTTTGGTTAATTTCTTTTATCACATATTTCATATGTCCAAAGTTGTAATCTTTAGGATAAAATCCTATTTTCATCTCCAATTTCATTTTTTATTCTCTACCTACCCTTAACTTCCCATTTCTTTTTCTACCCTAACATTTTAGCAATTTTCTCTTTCATCCGAGTGCATTTAGACTAGCAACTCAACATTTTTCTTTTTAACAACTAATCTACTTCTATGACTTATTCCTTCCTAGGTTCAGATTAAATTATTGAACCAATTTTTATTTTCTACCGAACTATTAATCTGTCAAGATTAAACAATTTGACAAATCATTTTTCACTACCTATTAACAAGCAATTTAAACCTAATTCAATCATGCTTAAACTGTATGATTGAATTCAATTGAAATATTGTGGCATTTTAAACAAGCTGCACAATTTATTTTCAAAAATAATCTAAATTAAGAGTAGTGGCATTTGGAGGTGCAACACTTTCAGAATTTATTGTTTTCTTCTTTTTGATGGGGTTCATATTCTATATTTTTTTATTTTTAACGTATACCCTCTTTTGATTTTTTATGTTATCTCCTTTCTTTTATTTTAACATTATTTGCAAATTGAAAATCATTTTACAAAATAAATTTGATAGATAGAATAAACTCAGTCACCTTGAGATCCTATGAAATATAGGACCCTAACAGTACCACTGATACCATTCTGTAACACCCTCCTCCCACACTTACCTAAGTTCACCAGTCCTCCAGGGTATATATGTGATGAAGAGCTACTATGATGTGAATAAATAGTTAAGGAAGTGGAATCGACAAACTAAAACCATATTTACATTCCTTAGGAGCTACAGGACCCCCAGGAGCTAACCAACCACTTCAGGTGGCCAACCCCTAAGTTAACTTGTTTTTTCACTAACTTGGGCTCTCAATCACTCCCATGACAAGGAAATGCATGGCTGAGAGTCTTTAGTCACTCCCATAAGCCTGCATCCCATTGAATGTAGACTAATTTACTTATTTTGTGCCAGAGACCTTGAGATCTGAGCCACTATTTTAGGGCTAGGGCCCAGAACTTAATGAAAGTCTCATAAATGATAAATAACAAAGAGAAAAGGCCTTTAATGCAAAAGTTGAACAAGGACATAACCTGAAGAATCATAGCCATGAAAATCATTCTGTCAAACACATCATGAACATGTAAACTATAGGTAATAATTACATATTTGAACATAGGCGTCTCATACTTATTTGAGAATCAACAAGAAGGTTTAATTCCCTCTCATAATAGCTACAAAAACATCTATTAGGTCATGCATTCATTTACTAATCAAAACATGACGAGATCCATAAATAAAATTTGTCATAAACCATGCTTATAACCAACATAATAATAATGATAAAACAACGATTAAAGACACATAATAACAAGTATAAATACTCATGAATTACAAGAGGAAAGGAACTCATATTGACATATACAAATCCAACCAAGTCAGGGACTTCCACGTACCACCCAACCATAGATTGGGTTAAACCAAATATTTCTTTTATCTAATCACCCCTGCTCCATATTCCAAACATGAATGTGGGATGTCATGGAAATAACCAACCAAAACCAAACCATGGCTTCAAGATACCAGACCACCTCAACCCTCAACCCTCAACCAGTGATTCCACCTCATGGTCGTACATCACTAACCATCACCAAATTGATCTCTACCCAAGCTATCTAGGGCTCCAAAGTGTTTGTTCCAACCCAACCCTAACACTGCTAAATCAACCCACAACTGTTGCAGGGCTCTAAAGCATTTGTCGAACCAAGGTTGCAGGACTAGTAACTCAACCCACCAAGGGGTCCAAAGTGTCTTTCCAATCAAGGCTTCCAAGACTAGTAACTCAACCCGAGTTGTTCCAGGGCTTCCAGAGCGTTAATCCAACCAAGGATCTAGGAACTAATAACTCAACCCACAACCATAAGAAACATGAGCACCAACCAGAGAAACATATGGGAAAAACCACTTTCAATTTAGGAAATCCTCCATGCCAATGACAGATCATAACCAAATAACCACATGCACATGCCATGCATGCCAAAAATAGTAAGGAAATATTACATGTAACATGGTACCTACAAATCAAACCCATTGTAGTTTTTTATCTCACTGTCCTCTTGCGCTTCCTTCTTTTCCTTAGCCATCTTTCTCCAAATCCAAAGGTATGCCAAAATCCTATAAGAGTGCTCTAAAAAACTCTAAGTGTGAAAGAATATGAGATAGAGAATATAAAGAGATAGCTCCACCATAGAATTGTCAAAATCTACATTCCAAAAGTTAACACTGAAAAAAGCCATGAAATGATCCTTAGAAGCCTTTTTATCATTGAGGCCTCTATTGTAACACCCTCCTCCCACATTTACCCAAGTTAACCGGTTCACCGGGGTAAACATGTGATGAGAGGCTACTATGATGTGATTTAACCTCCTAGGACCTTAAGGGAGTGGAACCGACAAGACACAACCAATCTAACCTTCCACACATGCTACAGACCCTTCATGAGCCAACCAACCCTTCCAGGTGATCAACCCTTGAGGAAACTTAGCATTTGACTAATTTGGACCCTCAACCGCTCCCATGAAAATGAAAGAAAGCAGTTGAGACCCGTCAATCACTCCCATAAGCCTGCATCCCAGTGGTTATTGACTTTTCCAGCTAGTTTTGTGCTAGCAACCCCGAATTTTGTGACATTTTCTTAGGTCCAGGACTCAAGCCACTTCCAAGAACTTCATGAAACCTTTAGAAATGATAAATAACATTGAAACAAAATTAATAATTCAAACATTTGATCAATGAATTGAGTGGACCCCTACTAGCCATGGCAGGAATTTCGTCAAACATGTCACAAATATGTAATATATAGGTCATAACAACATATTTGAGCATAGGGGTCTCATACTTATATGAGATTCTTAAGGAAGCATTGATGCCTTATCACATTAGTTGCATTATCATCTAGTAGGTCATATATTCATTGTGCATTCATTTACTAATCAAAACATGATGAGATCCATACATCATAACTGCCATAAAACATACTCATAACCATAAAAAATAAAAAGCATACAATACTTATAAATACCACATATGAACCGATACATTCACACATGAAATACCAAGGAGAATAAGCTCTTATTAATGAACGCATAAGCAAACATGTTTTGAGACTTCCACAAAGCACCAAACCATATATTGGATGAACCAAATATTTCTTTAAGCCAACCACCCCCGTGACATATTCCAAACATGAATGTGGGACTCATAACCAAATCAACTGGGGATTCTTGAGGCTAAACCACTGCAACCCTCGTCAATAGAACCAAGGTTTACCGCAATCCCCGTAGATTCACTAGGCCCTAAACAAGCATGTATGCCTCCATATCTCTCCACCTACACTGTGAGGAATTTTCCTACCTCATAGTCTCTAGGATTTACCGTATATCCCGCTATCCAACGATCGAGGATTCCTGGGCCTAATCAAGGCTCCACCCTCCAGGGTTTATCGTACATCCTTCCATTCACAGGTAGAGGATTCCTAGGCCTTATCAAGGGCACACACCCATAGGATTTACTGTATATCCCACCATTCACCAGTCGCGGATTCCTAGGCCCACTGAGTCACACAAAATTAGGATTTACTGCAATCCCACCTACACTGATCCAGGGATTACTAGGCCTTATGTTCTTTGTTTTAGAGACCACCCACTCAGCTTCAAGACCATCTGAAAATCCAGCTCATCCAAATACAAGAGAACCCACTACACCTTGGTTATCCAAAAAATGGAATGGCAAGGATGAAGAGCACTATCACACCTTAAAAAACCCATGCCCATGAAAACAAGAGAAATAAGAACACATATGCATAACCATGCATGCCAAAACTAGCAAGGAAATCATGCATCCAACTCGATACCTGCAAATATTCCCACAGTAACCCCTTGATCCTGCTCTTCCTTGCTTGATATTTTCTTCCCTTTGTCTTCCTTGCTTTCCTTAATCCAATGTTGAAGTACTCTAAGAAAAATTTAAGTGTCCAAGAGTGTGTGTGAGAGAGAGAATAGAGAGAGATCCAAAAATAAACTGAAAAAATGTATCAATTGATCCTCATAAGCATTTTTATTAATGATGCCTCTATTTTCTTCATTTTCGATTATTTTCCTTCATTTTTCTCCTCACAGAAACCTGTGACCTTTCACCTTCCTTTCCAACTAATTTCCCTTATTTTCATAAATAAAATGCCAAAAATGTCATCTTTCAATTCCAAATCCTTTGCCAATTTCCTTAGTCATAATAAACCAAATGAACACCCACACTAGAATGTTTTGCCCAACATTTAGCTTGGAATAAGTGTCCCATGACCTTGGTTATTATTTTGCTTTTATTAACTTTATTTACATGGATTTTTTACCAGGGATGTTACAGAACCCTCCCCTTGGGGAGACATCATCCTCAGTGTTCAATGAAACCTACAACCAACAAAAATGTTGAAGCAAAACATACTACCCATGGAGCTTTATAACTTAGCTCGATGCAATATTTACAATGGTCAACCTACTGAGAAGCAAACCAACATGACAACATAAAAACATGATAACCATAATGACATGACACCCATACCACTTATTGGAGCTTTATAACACATCTCATGGCGATATTTACATCCATATACATATCTACATATACCAAAATACCACATTAAAACATATGCCAAAACATTCGCTCAACCAAGGAATAAATAAGGATACATAGCTCGCATATGATCAACCATCTCCCATGTAGCTTCATCGGGCCCAAAGTGCTTCCACTACACTTTAACTCGCTCAATTACTCAGTTTCGGAGCATGGGCATCTTTCTATACAAGATACACTGAGGTTCCGGTTGGAATTATCCTTTTGGCTCCACCTGCAATACAGACCAACCAATCACATGATTAACATCTTTAACATACTTCTTAAGCAATGACACATGGAAAACATCATGGACTTTCATTGTTGGAGGAAGTGCAATTCGATAGACTACTGGTTCAATCATTTCAATAATCTTGAAAGTCCACAAAACCAAGGTGCCATCTTGGCACACGATCCAATCCTCAGGGAGCTCTTCTTGGGCTTGATGCGCAAGTACATCTTTTCCCCAATCTGAAACTCCTTCAACAACCTA
Source organism: Pinus albicaulis (assembly GCA_034641835.2). NCBI lineage: Eukaryota > Viridiplantae > Streptophyta > Pinopsida > Pinales > Pinaceae > Pinus > Pinus albicaulis. The sequence goes on along the minus strand of CM076583.1, from coordinate 403,496,086 downwards.
TTCCGATCTGCATAACTTTTCTGCCTGTCATTTGTTGCCTTTATATTCTTCTTGATTACCTGCATTTCTTGTTCCATCTCTATCAACATGTTAGGTACAATCAATACCTTGTTCACTAGATCACTCCAACTAATGTGAGTATTACAACTCCACCCATACAATGCTTAAAACAGACTCATCCTCAGTGAATCTTCATACCCATTTTTGTAAGCAAACTTTACTAGTGGAAGATACTCCTCCTATATCCTCTACTGATGCAACACATACATCTTCAACATGTCCTCCAATATCTTGTCGATACTCTATGTTTGTCCATTTGTCTGTGTATGATAATTTGTGCTGAAGGCCAACTTTATCCCAAAACCTGCAAATAGATCCTTCCAGAATTTGGAAGTGAACTTAGCATCCCTATATGACACAAAGTTCTTTGGAACACCATGCAGCCTCACTACATCTTTGATGAAGACCTAAACAAAACTTCCTGAAATTTATCATAAAATTTATTATCTTTAGGACTTCTTACAATTTCAGAGGACAAGGCTCTTGAGTGTGATGGAGTACCTGATTTTGAAGAGTTGCCTTGAATGCCTCTGGAGATTATGTTTGGATTATCCACAATTGTAGGTGGGTTAGGATCTAGATTGCTCCTTGTATATCTCCTTCTCGAAGCCACCTTTAAACATGAAAATTGTAAATGGAGTCACCAAGGTAGTTGCAGCCACGAACAAATTCTGAGCTCCTGCTACCTCCAAGAGTTCAGCTTCAGTATTTACACAAAAACTTCGGAAAATATATCTTCAAACACCTCGCAGACACACCAAAATTGTTATCACCAAATTGATCTCGATTGGTTGTTCATCAATCAACTCAAAGTAACTCTTTCAAATCACTTCTAACTGAAGATTAGCCTCTTCAGTTTGAGAGGGCTCTCTCAAAGGGGGTTTATGATTTTGAAAAAAGATAATACTAGATGGCTAACTCTATGAATTGTAAATTGGTTTTTGTATGATTACAGGTTGAAAAATGAAGGCTTGATACCATTAGGCTATGGAGTCAACATCAGTACTCTTAATGACAATATTTCTTCACATGGACGCTGAGGCAGATATAGGTTTTTAATCAAGATAATTCACACACACAATATAATGAAAACATAGTTATTTCATCTCTAAAGGAAGTCGGAGCATAATAGTATGAATTATGAGTAATTAGAGATAAAATCCACTACAAGTGATTAAACATAAAGATACATAGTAACAACACATTAAACACCTCATGAGAATCTCAAGTCTAGAAGTAGAATATCACTGTATATTACTGATAATGGACAAAAACATACAAGCAACAATTTGGTGCAATATTCTCCAACCCCTTTGCTCTTAGATGTTTAGTCTATAAATAGACATTCTTTACAATGTAGATGATCTAACCAACTGGCTAGATCTTTGAATTCTACTCTAACACCTATCATAACTGAAACTACTAACTTGAAACAAAAAAATGACAGCTATCCTTTAAAGAAAACAAACTCCTAATAGGACTTTATCTCCTATTTATTACATTCGGTTCTCGTAACAGTGAAACTGTTACATAATGAATATCACATGCTTGAAGGACAAATCACCATTTCTTTACATATTTAAAACACCATTAGATCTGTGGAACACAATCCTACATTTTAGGAGTGGATAACCCTTCACTTTAATCATTGTTTTGCCTGATGAGCTGGTTGTGTGACAATCCCTTTAAGCAATGAGTCTCTATTGATATGTCCCACTGACATGCTGGAGGACTCCAGCTGGCTAATGTGCTGTTGGGATGCTCAAAACTCTTCAAAAATCTCCTCGCTACGAAACAGAGCATTTTAGGCAGTTTCGTAGCGAGTTTTCATAGCTTATGAAAACTTGCTTTTCCACCCATTTCCTTGACACCTTTGTTGTTCAAACACCTTTACTATGAAACTGTCCAAAAAACCAAAAATTGCTATTTTTATAATTGTCTCGAAAAATTATTCTCTAGCTGCAAAATTTAGGTTCTCTGCATGTTATGAACCTCATCAAACATATTCCATCTCAATTTTTCATTCTTTTGGGATTTCTTCTTCATTCACAATCAGTTGGCTGATGGGCTCTTCTACCACTGTCATCTTCAGCCCTTTCTTTTATAATTCCATTTGAATCAAATCTAGTTGCTCCAGAAGATATTCTACTTGATCTTTTAATGTTCTATTTTTGGATTGTAAGTGCAAGTTTATAATTTAAATGTGTTTTACCTCTCCTCTTAGTGGTTGAGTCCATTTCATCAACTTTTCTGTATTGTCCAAAGTTTTTGAAACACTTGTGACTTGTTCTTCCCATATTTTCCTCATTTGTTCAAATTGAATCTTCTCAGCTCTATGTTTCTTTGCCTCTAGCTTTAAAACTGATATCTCTTTACGTGCGTCCTTCAACTGCTCTTTGAGGGTTTCTATTTCTGATTTTTCAATCATCTTCTCTTTTCCCTTTCTTTGCTTGATAACTACTTCCTCTTTTGATGATGGAGACAAATCTATGATACTTGTTGGCCGGGAAACTTCATTGATTTTCTCAGTCTCTTTGCTTTCCATGACCTTCCTTGCATGTCTAGTCATTAGCTTTATTGGTTGAAATATGAAACCAGCATCATCACCTGCAAAATCTAGTTTTTTAGCAATCTTACCTTTCTTCAACTTTCTTCCTCCATCTTCAATCTCTTCAGCTTGCACAATAGGTGACTCTTCAATGTCAATTGCATGAAAGATATCCTCCAAATTTCCTTTAGCCAATGTTTGGCTTCTAGTGACTCTCTTGCTACCTTGTTTGCTGACTATATGCTTCTGTTTTGCAGGTGCTGCTTGAGGTGTGTCAGTCTCTTGCAAAGGTTTTGTTCCCATGTTCACTGGTTCTGCAGGAGATGATCTATTTTCTTCTTCAATTTCTTGTGCCACGGCTAGTGATGAAGTGGTTCTAGGTTTGGAGGTTTTCTTTGGAGTAACCACATCAATTTCATAACCACTCATGAACAAGAAAGAAATCCAATCTCTGTCTAACCTTCTCAATTCTTCCAACACTAACAACTTAATTAAACCATGATGAAAAAGAGATGTCTCATTGCCCTCAGTCTTAATTTGAACCTTATTTGACATTTTCCCTAGACTTCTGTATAAATAGAAATGAAAATCAAGCGACATCTTACCTACAAAATGCAGAATAAGTTTCAAATGATAGGAATAGACCATGTGAAACCTTCCTTCACAGGTAAAATGCTTTTTATTGACCATCAAAAGCTTTTCATAATTCTCCTTCATGAAAATCCTAGGGATAGCATTTGTCAAATCGAATTCACTGTGTCCTTTCTTGATAAACTCTTTGCAATCCACCATTGTGAATTTGATACCTTTAAAACACTGTTCACGATCTTTGGGGATTCCTGTAGCTGAGGATATGCTCTCTGGTGTCACTGTAAGGTTCATAATTTCAACCTTTGATGTTGTTCCTGTGAAGTTGGTGGCAAAATCCTTTGAAACCTGTAAATGAAAGCCCTACAACCTTTGATAGAACTGCAAGCAGCCAGTCCTTCTGAAAACGTCCTTTGAAGTAGGGTCTTCATTGAGTAATTTCATCTCCATGGGCTCATACCTGTGACTATGGCCACCATTATTTGTTTTCCTTCTTGTAGCCATGGATGCTTTATAGTCTTCATTGCCTCGCTTGCTAATGACACTTGTAGAGTTCAAATTTTTCAGCAACCTGCTTGGCTCGATGAAGCCGCTCTCCAGGGATCGACTCACATGCAAGGATAAAGCACAACATGACAAAAGGATAACTAAGTTAAGGTTTAATAGTTTAACTGACATCACAAGCTTCAACCATGACACATGCAAGAAAAAATGGTAATGATGACATCAAGCACGACTATGTACATTTAAATTTTACCATAAAAACCTTGAATGACCTCCGCCTTTACTCCTCTAATCATAAAATGACACCTCATACAACTCTGAAAAGACAGGTTAAAAAATGAATTTTTGTAGCAAAATTAGTTAAGCTTCTCACATATTCGCTACAAAACTATTATAGGCAGTTTTGTAGCGAAATCTGTCGTTTTCTTATGTAAAATGCTACGAAAATTTGAAAAACTGACAGATGCGCCCTTTTGAGTTGAATGCATGGGGAATGAAAACTGACATGATATGGGACTGATTTGACTGAAATGGCATAAATGAAGGTGATCATAAAACTTAGGATAGGCTTAAAATGAAAAAAAAAATCCTATACCACATTAAAATGGCTTAGGAGACCTTATCCATTTCGTGACTAACCTGTATGACCCTATCAATAAATGTTTCACAACTTAATCAGTGATAACAGTGGCTCCACTTGGGATGTTTTGCCCCTGTGGTACACCAAAGAATCGGTAGTCCCAGTGCCATCCATCTTTTTGAAATAAAATTCTGAAATTTTCCAAGCCTTCTTCAAACTCTTATGGCCTTCACCTTGGGCTCAAGTTTGAGGATCAACCTGTCTTTATTAGCAGAAAAGCATAATAAAACGGAACATATAAAATAGAGTGAAAATTCAGTAAAATTTAAGAGGAATAATGCTTTAGAAACCTGCCATTGATAGGTCCTCCAACACAAAGTTGTCCATCCATCTCCTGAAGTAGATAAGTGTTGTTTCCACGGAATGCAACTACTATGAATGGTCCCTTCTAGATGTTTTCAAACTTTCCATGTTTCCCCTTCTCTTCAAATCTGGCTTTCCACTTCAACACCACATCTTGAATCTGAAAATTTCCTTCTTTGACCTTCCTATCAAATGTCTTCTTTACTCTGTTTTGTGACTGCTAATGACTATTGTATACCTCCTCCCTTTTTTCCTGTAGAGCTATAAGATGGTTTATCTTCCTCTTCTAGTCCTTGTAACAATTTCATTATAGGGACTCCCAAAGATGTGGGAAAAATGGCTTCAGCTCCATATACTAATTCATAAGGTGAAGTACCAATTGATCTTTTTGTACATACTCTATCAGCCCATAAATCATACTTCAACTTCAGATGCCATGATCTTTTGTTTTCCTGCAATACATTCTTGATCATTCTCACAATGCTTTTATTAGAAGATTCAGCGAGACCATTACCCTGTGGGTAATAAGCAATAGAGTGTCCAAGAGTTATGTGATACTGATGACAAAATCTAATCAATCTTTTGGATTTAAAACCCTGTGCATTGTCAATAATAATATTCATAGGACAGCCAAACCTGGACAATATGTTATTCTCTAAGAACTGGATGATGACTGAATCATTTTCCTACCTTGTTGGGATTGCTTCAATCCACTTGGTGAAATAATCTATTGCTGTGAGGATCCAGCGATGCTTCCCTGAAGATGATGGGTGTATTTCACCAATAAGATCTAGGCCCCACTGTTGAAAAGGCCCCTCAACATAAAATGGCATCAAGGGTAAAGGAACTAGTTTTTTCTTACCATAAAAAATATGACATTCATGGCAGGCAACTATCTTCTTGTAAACATCCTTGAACATGGTGGGCCAATAATATGCTGCTCTAAGAATTTTATTTGTTGTGGTCTTCCAGTAGTGATGTCATCCACGATATCCTTTATGAAACTCTTCAATGATCTTTTCAACTTCCTCTTCCAGCAAATAATTCAAAATAATTCCACCAATATCTTTTCAGTATAGATTCTTATCTGTAATGCAATATCTTAGAGATTTCAGCTTCACAAACCTTGCTTTTGATTTAGCCAATTATGCAGGAGCTCTGTGATGATGCAAGACAAAGATAATGTCCCTGTGCCATTCAGACAAAATAAACTTCTTCAATAGGAATCAACTCTTCATCTTCCTCTGATAACTCTGAAATTTCTGCAATAAAATCCATATCAAGACAGTCAAAATTAGATTGTGCCATCAGCTTTGCCAACACCTGTCATTTCACCAATTTGTAGGTCTGATTTCTATGTCATACTCCAGAAAATTAGCTATCCACTTCCCTCTCTTGCCATCAAGATCAGCTTGTGTCAAGATGTCCTTAACCACAGTGTTAGGCACAAATGCTATGACATGAGAATGCATAATATAGATTCTGAAATCCTTAATGGCTTTAATCAAAGCATATTCCTGTTTTTCTAAAATATTGTATTTCAGCTCTGAATTAACAAGGGTTCTGCTAAAGAATGAAATGGGTTGCTCTGTACCTTGCTGTCCTTTCTGTAGTAAAACTCCAGCTATAGTATTTTCAGATGCAAATGTAAAAACCAGAAATTCTTTTGAAAATTTTGGACTAATCAATACTAGGGCCTGAGTGAGTGCTTTCTTTATTTCTTCAAATGACTACTTGGCTTCAACTGTCCATTTAATATCAACTCCTTTTTTCAACATCTTGGTAATGTCTTTGACAATCTCAACAAAGTTTGGGATGAACCTTCTAACAAAGTTCACTCTCCCAAGAAAGGACTTAATTTCCTTCATGTTCCTTGGCAGGTCTATCTTCTGAATGGCATTGACTCTGTTTTGATCAATATATATCCCATCTTTTGATATAGTATGTCCAAGCAACTTTCCAGAGGTTAAAGCAAAAATACTTTTAGTAGGATTAAGAGAAATACCAATTCTTCTACACTTCAGCAAAACTTCCTCCAGACGCTTCAAATGGTCTTCTTATTTTCTTGAAAATACAGTTATGTCATCCAAATAGACCACTACTAACTTATATTTCTCCTCAGCAAAGACAATGTCCATTGCTCTTTGAAAAGTCTTTCCTGCATTCATCAAACCAAAGGGCATCTTGGTATACATTAATGTCCCCCATGGTGTGGTAAAATCAGTTTTCTCCTGGTCTTCTGGGTGTACCAATATCTGATTGTATCCCGAAAAACCATCCAACATAGACATCCTTTTAGAGCCAACAATATTCTGCAGAATTTGATCTATCTTAGGAAGAGGAGAGTTGCCTTTCAAAGAAGCCTTGTTCAAGTTTCTAAAATCAATGCAGATTCTGATCTTTCCACTCTTTTTTCTGACTGGTACCAAGTTAGCAAGCCATTTTGAGAATATGATAGGAACAATAATTTTTGCATCAAAAAGCTTCTTAATTTCCTTCTCGATCAGAGGCATGAGCAATGGATTAATCCTTCTCAATTTTTGTTTGAAAGGCTTCTCATTCTCTTTGATAGGAATAGTATGTTGAATAATAATAGGATCATACTTTTTCAGATCAACATAACTCCATGCAAAAACATCAATAAACTTCTTTATCATCTCAATATATTTTTGTTTCATCTCCATAGAAAGAAACTTAGAAAGCTTTATCATTTTAGGCACTCCTACTGTACCAAGATTACAAGTCTCTATCTCTTCATCATCAGCCTGCATCCTAGGAGATTTGAAAACATCATTTTGGTAAAAAAAAAATTCAATTGGAATAAGATCCTTGGGTATACAATTATTCTTCAATTGCAAAACTTCAGACTTACTCTTGGTTTCAGGAAGCATTTTTGCTAATCTACTTGTGTGCTTTCAAACTCCTCCTTCAACTCTATGAAATTTTTGACTTGTGGGTCATCTTCAAACACTTGCCAATGGATGATGTTATCTGGAATGACAGGCCTATGATGAACTTCAATCTCATACTTCTCAGTGGAATGTGCAAGGATGACAAACAAACTTGCAGCAACAGTTAGGGAATCAGCGACTCAGTTTTGATCCCTAATTTTCACAATAAATGAATATTCTTGAAAATTTTCCAACATTTCCATAATCAAATTTCTGTAAGCTCTCATCCTCATATCCTTAGTTTGATATGTTCCTTCAACTTGTTTAATTACCAATTCAAAATCTCCACAAACTGAAATTTTTTGGGCACCCAAACTTTTCAAAATTTCTAAACCCAAAACAGATATTCATATTCAGCCATATTATTTGTGCAATCAAAGTTCAGTTTGAAAGAATAGAACTTACTTTCATCATCAAGAGTAGTGATCCATATTCCTGCTCCAGCCCCCTCTCTTCCCGCAGATCCATCAAAGTGTAAAAGCCACCAGGCTTATGATTTTTCTTCTATGATTTCCTGATTTTCAACATGTTGATTTTCAACTTCTTGAATTTCTGCTTTCCTTTCATTTTATGCTTCATTAGTTAGTTCATTGAAAAGAATTGTTGATCCTAATTCAATTTCAACAGTATAAATTGGAAAATTTTGAGGTTTATCCCTGCTGCCTACCATATAGGCCATCCTAGTCTCCCTGTACAGTCTTCTTTGCTCACCAAAAATAGGAATGGTGGCATATGTCAAGTCCATCTGCATGGTGCCTTTGATTTTTGTTGCTCAATATCGGGATAAGAGCATGCCAAACTTGGGTGGAATATCAACCATCGCAATGTCCATTACAACTGTCTTGGCAGGCACTTGTGTTAGGCCAACAACAACATCCTTTATCAATCCTATGCATTGAACTCTTTTAGAATCAAAAGAAAACAAATCTTTGTATGGTCTAGTAATCTCCAAACCCATTCTTTCCATGATCACCTTAGGCATAAGGTTATGAGAAGCCCCTGAATCTAACATGGCATTGTGTAAGGTTATGTCATGGATACTAAGGCTGACATAGAAAGGAGGTACTTCTTCATTCTGGTCATCTTCCAATTTTGGTCTCATGTAGATGGTAGGATGGTCTTCTTCTACATTAAGGATATCTAAAGCTCCTGGTTGAGAATTCAACATTTTTACAATTTCGCTTCTATACTCATTCACCTTGAGAATTTCTCCAAAAGGGACTGGGATCTTGATTTTGGAGATCTCATTATCCAAACTGAAAACAAAAGTAATCTTTTCACTCTATTTGACAGGGGGAGGAAGTGGTGGATCCTTTTTAGCCTCAGCTGCTTTACGAACATCCCTCTTTGGCTGTGTTTTATTTGCAGTGATAGGAACATTTCTGTTTCTGAGATTGTATCGCTTCTGCATCTCAAATATTGCATGTTGATAACCCTTAAGATAGTCAGATTGTTCCTCACCCTTATTTACATCATGATCAGACTCATCATGTTCTTATTTGGTAAAAAACATTCCAGACATGTTTTCATCTAGGAAATGGATGAAGTCTTCTTGAATCTCAGGCTGAGTTTCTTCTTCAACAATCAAATTCTGTTGAAAAGGAGGCCTCACTTAAGGTTCAGGTTGATTTATGTTTTCTCTTTGTCTTTTATGATTCTGAGGCCTTCTAAACTGTGGATTTCTAAATTGTGGCTCATGTTGTGCAGGAGGTGTAGAAGCATTTCCAAGGGCAAGTCTATCCATGAGTTTTTCCATAGTATTCATCATAGAATCAAACTTATCATCTGAGGTAGAAGGCTTTTCTTCTTCTTTTAGTTTTGTTTTACCCATCTTAGACTTCTTAGTTGCTATCATGTTTACTTCTACGTTCACAGCATCATTTTTCATTTCTGCTAATGAAGGAGATTCTCTTTCTCTAAGCAGGATAGAGAATTCATAATCAAATGTCTTAGCATAGCGCAATTGAGCAACTCCTAGTGGAGGTTTAAGATGAGCATATATATAATCATAAACTTTGTTAAATCTCTTAGAGAAATTTTGGACAGTTTCATCTAGAACTCTTTTTAAACTATTGTATTCAGTAAGGGCCTCCACGGGGTTTGTTCTATTCCCCCATTTTCTCAAAAAACTATCCTCAAACTAATTCCAGTTATGCGAACTTCCTGGAGCTAGGGATTTAAACCATTTTCTGACCTCACCAGTGAAACTTTGAGCAAATAGTCTCATTTTGACATCTTCATGGTCTACCTCCTATCTGTCTATGAAATCATTGAATTTGTTTACCTGTTCCTCAGCTATAATTTCTTCATCACTCCCACAGGTTTTAATTCTAGCAGAGTATTTATTTGGGAGGGCATTAAGAACAACTGGGAGAACAAGTGGAGCATATCTAGCAGGTGCGGCAGGAGGTGTAGGTGGAACATTTCTAGCCATGATAACAGGGACTGTGGTATTTTTAGGAACATCAATAGTAGAAGATGAGCTATTAGAAGGTAGTGTAGTTGGTCTTTGTAGTCTAGTTACAAATGAGCTCCAAACGGGTGAAGAAATACCAGATTTTCTTCTTAGCAAGAATTCAAATGGTTCTAATTCCTTTAATTTATCAAATGATTCCCTCTCTAACAATAACTCTGATGTAACTGCCTCCCAGAATTATTCTTTTTTTTTTTGGGTTACTAGGGCTAAGGTATCAATACCTCTTCTTTGCAGGTCTATAACAATTGTACAAATTTCGTGTTTTCCCACCCTGGTTTTCAGTTTCACCTTATTTCTCCTTTTAGTTAAATGCCCTTTCCCATATCCTTACATTCAACAACAGAAAAATATTTTTTGTTGAAAACACAAATTCTGGAAAATTTACAGAATGCTGGAAAATGCAGAAATAAAAATCAGCAAGCTCAAAACAGCCATTCAACACATTTTAACACAGATATTTTTTGTCAAGGTGACCCTAGAAAAACCCCCTACAACTCTTGGGGAAAACCAGTTCGAAAGCTCCTTCTTATTTCTGAAAATGCTTTTTACAGAGATGTGAAATATACAGGAAAATTTCCAGCAAATTAAATAAAGACTTATCTTGTTTTCCGTGCTTGCCACTGCCTTGGAAAATGTGTCAAAACAGCAATAAACTCAAAACAATTTTTTTTTACAGCAAATGACAGTTTAGAAATTCGTGCCCAGAACTTAGCTGAACAGCCGTACGGACTATACGGAATTTTCCAGCAAGTTGCCTTTCTCAAAAACAGTGCTGGTTGTCTCGAAAAACATGCCCAGCCACCTAGAAAATCGAGCCCCCTTGCTGTTGTACTTTTCCTCGAAAAACGTGATGCCTTTCCCCTTGAAAACTGTGCCTCAATGTCGTTGTACAGACTGTTGTACGAATGGTTGTCTTGGTTTCTGTGCTACTATACGGCCAAGCTGCCTCGGTATCCGTGCAATCTCTTGCTGCCTTGGAAATCGTGCCCTCCTTGCTGTTGTACTGATTTGCTGACTGTGCCCTCTCCTTCACCTTCTCAAGCTCTCTTCAGAAAATGTCTCTAGCTCTCCTTCTCTTCCTCTCTCAATCCGCTGATGAAAGAATGAATGACCTTTTCCTCCTTTTCCTCCTTTAACCTAACCCTAAGTGACTTTTGGGGAATCCCTAAATCCAATGGTTGAAATAGATTTAGATCTAGGGCTGAGATTAAATGTTCATTTAAATCTCACTTTCTATTTTTTAATTCACCCCACTTTAATAAAGACCCACTTAGTCATTTATTTCCAAAGTCACTTTTCCTTTCTAATTTTACATTGACTTTATTAAAGTCACTTTAAAATTAGACTTTAGTAACTTTATCACTTAAAGTCACTTTTAAATTACATTTGACTTTATAGCTTTATAAAGTCACTTTAGGAGAAAAATTGAATTCTTTTGGACACTTTTCCCTAGGCCAAAGATCAAAGCCTTAGGGAACCACCTGTCCTCCGATAACCAAATTTCAACACTCCCTCTTACCGAGGAAGGTGTTCCTCACCACACCCATCTTGTCTCTGAAGTAAATATGTTTGCCCTGTGGTAAGGCTTTGGTAAGAACATCTGCAACCTGCTCATCAGTGGGAATATACTCAAGCTTCACAGCTCCCTTCTGAACATAGTCTCTGATGAAATGATATTTGATCTCGATATGCTTTGACCTGTCATGAAATGCAACTTTGATTATCACAGTAAATCACTGAAGGTCTCAACGGCTGACCAAATAAGCCAAACAACATCTTGCGAAGCCAGATGGCCTCACAACTAGCTAGAATGGCTACCATATACTCTGCTTCCGTTGAACTCAATGCTACTGACTGCTGCTTCCAGCTGAACCATGACACCACTGCCGAACCCAACCCAAAACAGCACCCTGAAGTACTCTTCCTATCAGAAGCACAACCTGCCCAATCAGAATTAGTGTAACCTGCCAATCTCACTCCATCCCCCTGCCTGTAGTCCAGACCATAATCCATTGTCCCCTGCAAGTACCGCAAAATGTGTTTTGCAACCACCCAGTGAACCTTCCTAGGCTCACACATAAACTGACTCATCGTTTTGACTGCAAAACAAATATCTGGTCTAATGTTGACCAAATACATCAAGGAACCAATCAGCTGTCTGTACAATGTGGGATCCACCAACTCGGAATCCGAAGCATGAAGCTTCTTCCAGTTGGTGATCATCGGTGTCGACATGGGTTTACAATCCTCCATGTGGAATCTGCCAAGGATGTCCACAATATACTTCCCCTGCCCCAAGAAGAAATGCCCCTCCTCCTGCCACACTTCCAAACCCAAAAAGTAATGCATCAAGTCGATGTCCTTCATCTCAAACTCCGCTGCAAGATCTCTCTTGCAATGCTCTATGAGTCTCTCTGCACTTGTAATGACTAAGTCATCCACATACAGCACCAGAATGAGAGGCTCCTCACCTATCACAATAAAGTAAATGTTCGGATCTGCATCACTCTTTGTGAAACCCATCTCCTGCAAGTATGTATCTATCTTGGAGTACCAAGCTCTAGGAGCTTGCTTCAGGCCATAAAGGGCCTTCTTCAGTCTGCACACATGGGACTCCTTCCCATGCACCTCAAAGCCCTGTGGCTGCTCAATGTACACCTCTTCCTCTATGAAGCCAATGAGAAATGTGGTCTTAATATCCATCTGATGAATCTTCCAACCCATCTCTGCTGCTATCGATATAATGGAGCAGATCGAAGAATATCAAGCCACGGGAGCAAAGGTCTCCTCATAATCAACTCCCTCTACCTAGGAGAACCCTCTAGCCACAAACCTTGTAGCCCACAAAGATACCCTTCTCTGCGGTGGGCTCTAGTTTGGTTCTCTTCTCCTTGGGTATGTAGGAGTATGTGATACACCCAAATATACGAAGATGACCAATATCAGGCTTCTTCCCAGAAAAAGCCTCCTCCGGAGTCATGTGCCCCAAGGCACGATGCGGACTCCTGTTCTGCAAATAAACAGCAGTGTTGCAGGCCTCTACCCACAAAAACAATGGCAACCCCTGATCATGTAACATGGCTTTGGCAGCCCCTCCGATGGATCTGTTCTTCCTCTCCGCAACCCCGTTCTGCTGGGGGTTGTAAGGAACAGTGAGCTCCCTCCTAATGCCTGCCTCCGCACACTAGTCAACAAACTCTCCAAGGGTGTACTCTCCTCCATTGTCCGACCTCAGGGACTTGATCTTCCGACCTGTCTGTGTCTCCACAAGAGCTCTGAACTCCCGAAACCGCTTGAAGACCTCACTCTTGGTCTTCAAGAAATAAATCCAGGTCCTCCTAGAGTGATCATCAATGAATAAAACATAGTGCTCATATCCACTCAAGGAAACATGAGACATCCAACCGCTCACATCGGAATGAATCAAATCAGGTATCCCAGTCGCTCTGCTGTCACTGCTGGGAAAAGGGGATTTGGCAAACTTGCCCATCGCACATCCTCTACAAGTATCAAAGTGATCAGTACTGAAATCTGGCACACCTGTAGTGATCTCCCGCAAAGTCCTCAAGGCTCCATGATACATATGCCCCATCCTGCGGTGCCAAATCTCACACAGCTCGGAACTGCTAGCTCTGCTGTCGGTACTACTGCTCAATGCCAAAAGGGGCTAAAATGCAAACTTGTACACCTTTGCATGGCGTACACCTATCACTCTAGCTGAATCAGCTGGAGCGCCCCTGGGATATATCAGCACCTGTCCTCCCCTGAACAGTATCTCATATCCTCTATCCTCCAAAGCTGAGACAGATATGAGGTTCTTCCTCATCCCTAGCACATAAAGAACATCTGACACCTTCAAGGGAGGTTTGGGTTCCCTATGAAATGTCAGTGTTCCCACACCGACTGCTCTAACAACTCTGTCATCACCGAGTACTACCTCTATATCAGTGCCCCTCTCTGAAAGCTCTGAGAAGTACTCACGGACTCCTGTCATATGACGTGAAGCCCCACTATCCACATACCAGATACCTGAAGACGCTCCGCTAGTCGAGGGAAATGCATGCTCCCTCTGAACCTCTGTGGCAGGTGATCCTACACTAGAGGACTCACACGCAATGAACCCAAACTCTCGATCAAAGCGATCTGTAAAGTCCTCAACCTCTGTTGATGCTGCCATGTTCTGGTTCTTCCCCTTCTTCTTCTTCTCCAGACACACAACTGCATAGTGTCCCATCTTCTGACAATTCCAACACTTCACCTTGGAATAGTCCTTCTATGTGTTACCCTGTTTACCTTTACCTTTGCCTTTGCCCCCACCATTGCTTGTGGAAGCTTGCTTCTTCCCTTTGCCTTTCTTGCCTCCTACCAACAGTGCTACATCCTCATCCTGCTCAACTGGCTTGGCTGCCCCAAGCTGACCTTTCCTGATCTCTGTCTGAATGCAATCATCCCAAAACCTCTCCCATGTGGGAAGGGTCTCACGTGCACAAACCCCATCGGCAAAGTTCATCCATGAACTGGGGAGGCCATTCACTGCTATCCACACCAACTCAGTGGGTTGAATGACCTCTCCAATTACTGCCAACTCATCTCTCACATTAGTAATCTTTGTGAGATATCCAGCTGCACTATCAGTCTTACCCATCTTAATGGTTTTCAGCTTCTCCTTCAGGACCATTTTCCGGTTCTCATTGGTACTTTGGTAGAGATTGGACAATGCTGTCCACATCTCATGAGCATTTCTCTTTCCTCTCACATGAGGAATGCAATGGTCTTTGACTCCGTCTAGAATCAGTCTCTTACCCTTGTTGTTCTTTTTATTATATGCTGCCAACTGAACAGCATCAGTAGGCACAACAACAGGGTTCTGTGTGATATGCACCATGATGTCCCAGACTTCTGCCTCCTAAAAGATACTCTGCATTCTCTCCTTCCAAACACTGTAATTGGTATGCCCATCCAACCTATCCTCCACCCTCAATCCCAATGACATCTTGCTGTCCTAAAAACTGAAAAATAGCACTGCTGTAGTAAAGATAAAAATTCTCTGTGTGAAAAATCAGCTTTGTGGAATTTTTTGAGTGAAAAATCAACAGACTGTATTTTTCTTCTTGCCATCCCAAACTGCACTTTCCGCACCCAAGCTTTGATACCATGTAGAAATTTATTGTTTTCCCACCCCGGTTTTCAGTTTCACCTTATTTATCCTTTTAGTTAAATGCCCTTTCCCATATCCTTACATTCAACAACAGAAAAAATATTTTTTGCTGAAAACACAAATTCTGGAAAATTTACAGAATGCTGGAAAATGCAGAAATAAAAATCAGCAAGCTCAAAACAACCATTCAACACATTTTAACACAGAGATTTTTGGTCAACATGACCCTGGAAAAACCCCCTACAACTCTTGGGGAAAACCAGTTCGAAAGCTCCTTCTTATTTCTGAAAATTCCTTTTACAGAGAGGTGAAATATATAGGAAAATTTCCAGCAAATTAAATATAGACTTATCTTGTTTTCCGTGCTTGCCACTGCCTTGGAAAATGTGCCAAAACAGCAATAAACTCAAAACAAAAATTTTTTACAGCAAATGACAGTTTAGAAATTCGTGCCCAGAACTTAGCTGAACAGTCGTACGGACTGTACGGACTATACGAAATTTTCCAGCAAGCTTCCTTTCTCGAAAATAGTGCTGGCTGCCTCGAAAAATGTGCCCAGCCACCTAGAAAATTGAGCCCCCTTGCTACTGTACTTTTCCTCGAAAAACGTGTTACCTTTCTCCTTCAAAACTATGCCTCAATGCCATTGTATGGACTGTTGTACGGATGGTTGTCTTGGTTTCTGTGCTGCTGTACAGCCAAGCTGCCTCGATATCCGTGCAGCCTCTTGTTGCCTTGGAAATCGTGCCCTCCTTACTGCTGTACTGATTTGCTGAGTGTTCCCTCTCCTTCACCTTCTCAAGCTCTCTTCAGAAAATGTCTCTAGCTCTCCTTCTCTTCCTCTCTCAATCTGCTCATGAAAGAATGAATGAACTTTTCCTCCTTTTCCTCCTTTAACCTAACCCTAGGTGACTTTTGGGGAATCCCTAAATCCAATGGCTGAAATAGATTTAGATCTAGGGCTGAGATTAAATGCTCATTTAAATCTCACTTTCTATTTTTTAATTCACCCCACTTTAATAAAGACCCACTTAGTCATTTATTTCCAAAGTCAATTTTCCTTTCTAATTTTACATTGACTTTATTAAAGTCACTTTAAAATTAGACTTTAGTAACTTTATCACTTAAAGTCACTTTTAAATTAGATTTGACTTTATAACTTTATAAAGTCACTTTACGAGAAAAATTAAATTCTTTTGGACACTTTTCCCTAGGCCAAAGATCAAAGCTTTAGGGAACCACCTGTCCTCCGGTAACCAAATTTCAACAACAATCTCAGTCAATTCATTTTCATTCTCAAACCTAAACAAAACTTCCTGAATTTTATCATAAAATTTCTGGCCTTCGGGACTTCTTATAATTTCATTGGACAAGGCTCTTGAGTGTGATGGAGTACCTGATTTTGAAGCGCTGCCTCGAATGCCTCTGGAGATTGCGTTTGGATTATCCACAATTGTAGGTGGGTTAGGATCTGGATTTCTGCTTGTATATCTCCTTCTCGAAGCCACCTCTAAACATGAAAATTTGAAATGGAGTCACCAAGGTAGTTGCAGCCCCGAACAAATTTTGAGCTCCTGCTACCTCCAAGAGTTCAGCTTTAGTATTTGCACATAAACTTCGGGAAATATATCTTCAGACTCTCGGTAGACGCATCAAAATTGTTATCACCAAATTGATCTTGATTGGGTGCTCATCAATCAACTCAATGTAACTCTTTCAAACCACTTCTAACTAAAGATTAGCCTCTTCAGTTTGAGAGAGCTCTCTCAAAGGGGGTTTATGATTTTGAAAAAAAATAATACAAGTTGGCTAACTCTATGAATTGTAACTTGGTTTTTGTATGATTGCAGGTTGAAAAATGAAGGCTTGCTACCATTGGTTTATGGAGTCAACATCAGTACCCTTAATGAAAATCTTTCTTCACATGGAAGCTGAGAAAGATAGAGGTTTTTAATCAAGATAATTCACACACACAATATAAGGAAAACACAATTATTTCACCTCTAAAGTAAGTCAGAGCATAATAGTATGAATTCTGAGTAATTAGAGATAAAATCCATTGTAAGTGGTTAAACATAAATATACATAGTAACAACACATTAAACACCTCATCAGAATCTCAGGTCTAGAAGTAGAATGTCACTGTATATCACTGATAATGGACAAAAACATACAAGCAGCAATTTGGTGCAATATTCTCCAACCCCTTTGCTCTTCGATGTTTAGTCTATAAATAGACATTCTTTACAATGTAGATGATCTGCCTAGATGACTAGATCTTCGAATTCTACTCTGACACCTATCATGAACCACTAACTTTAAATAGAAAAAGGACAACTATCCTTAAAAAAAACAAAATCCTAATAGGACTCTATCTCCTATTTATTACATTCGGTTCTCCTAACAGTGAAACACTTACATAATTGATGTCACATGCTCGAGGGAAAAATCACCATAATTCACCACCACCTTACATCTTTTAAACACCCCTAGATCTGTGGAACATAATCCTACTTTTTAGGGATGGATGACCTTCACTTTAAAAACTATTTTGACTGACGAGCTAGTTGTGTGACACTCCTTTTCATCCATGGATCTCTATTGGTATGGTCCACTGAAATGCTGGAGGTCTCCAGCTAGCTAATGTGTTGTTGGAATGCTCAAAACTCTTCAAAAGCTCCTATCTACGAAACAAGGCAGTTTAGGAAGTTTCATAGTGAATTTTAGTAGCGTATGAAAACTTGTTTTTCCATCTATGTCTTTGACACCTCTTCTGTTCCAATACATTTACTATGCCAAGACACCTTGCAAACCATCAATATCCCTTCATAATACTTGAAAAAAATGAGTTTTAAGGCAAAAACACACCTATGGGAATTTTCGTAGCGTTTTTCTGGCCTCCAGCCTGAGGTACGCTACAAAACTGTCCTAAAAAACCAGAATTTTCTGATTTCAAGATTGTCTTCAAAAATTGTTCTCAAACTGTAAAATTTGGGTTCTCTGCATGCTATGAAGCTCATCAATCATATTCCATCTCAATTTTTTACTCCTATGGTGTTTCATCTTCATTTACAATCAATTGGCTGATGGACTCTTCTACCACTACCATTTTCAGCCCTTTCTTTTCTAACTCCATTTGAATCAAATCCAGTTGCTCCTGAAGATCTTCCACTTGATATTTTAATTCTCTGTTTTTGGATTGTAAGTGCAAGTTCATCCTCCTAACATGTTTAACCTCCCCTCTTAATGGCTGAGTCCATTTCATCAAATTTTCTGTATTGTCCAAGGTTTTTGAAACACTTGTGACATGTTCTTCTCATATTTTCCTCATTTGTTCAAATTGAACCTTCTCAACTCTATGTTTCTTTTCCTCTTGCTTCAAAACTAATATCTCTTTACCTGCCTCTTTCAACTTCTCTTTGAGGGTTTCTATTTTTTATTTTTCAATCATTTTCTTTTTGCCATTTCTTTGCTTGATAACTAGTTCCTCCTTTGCTGGTGAAGACAAATCTATGATGCTTGTTGGCTGGGCAGCTTCATTGATTTTCTCAGTATATTTTCTTTCCATGACCTTCCTTTCATGTCTGGTCATTGGCTTCCTTGCTCGAAAATTGAAACCAACATCATCACCTGCAAAATCTAGTTTTTTATCAGTCTTACCTTTATTCAGCTTTCTTCCTCCATCTTCAATGTCTTCATATTTCACAATGGGTTACTCTTCAATGTCAATTGCATGCAGGCTATCCTCCAAATTTCCTTTAGCCAATGTATGGCTTCTAGTGACTCTCTTGCTGCCTTGTTTGCTCACTATATTCTCCTATTTTGCAGGTGCTATTTGAGGGATGTCACTCTCTTCCAAAGAATCTATTCTCATGTCCATTGGCTCTATAGGAGGTGATCTATATTATTCTTCAACTTCTTCTGCCATAGCTGGTGATGAAGTAATTCTAGGTTTGGAGGCTTTCTTTGGAGTAACCACATCAATTTCATAGCCACTCATGAACAAGAAAGAAGTCCAATCTCTGTCTAATCTCCTCAATTCATCTAACACTAAAAACTTAATTAGACCATGATGAAAATAGAAGTCTCACTTCCTTCTGTCTTGATTTGAACCTTATCTGACATTTTCCCTAGACTTATGTATAAATAAAAAGGCAAGTCAAGTGACCTCTTACCTACAAAATGTAGAAGAAGTCAGAGATGATAGGAGTAGACCATGTGAAATATCCTTTCACAGGTAAAATACTTTTGAATGACCATCAACAACTTTTCATAATTCTCCTTCATGAAACTCTTAGGGATAGCATTTGTCAAATCAATTTCACTGTGTTCTTGCTTGATGAACTCTCTGCAATCCTACATTGTGAATTTGATACCTTTAAACCATTTTTCACTTGCTCTAGGGATTCATGTAGCTGATGAGATTCTCTCTGATGTCACTGTAAGGTTCATAATTCCAACATTTGAAGTTGTTCTTGTGAAGCTGGTGGAAAAATACTTTAAAACTTGTAAAAGAAAGCCCTGCAACCTCTGATAGAATTTCAAGCAGCCAACTCTTTTGAAAACCTCCATGGCAGTAGGGTATTCATTGAGTAAATTCATATCCATGGGCTCATACCTGTGAAAATGGCCACCCTTATTTTTTTTCCTTCTTGCAGCCATGGATTCTTTATAGTCTTCACTGCCTCGCTTGCTAATGACACCTGCAAAGTTCAAATTTTCCAGCAACCTACTTGGCTCAATGAAGCAACTCTCCATAAATCAACTCACATGCAAGGATAAATCACAATATGACAAAAGGCTAATTAAGGTAAGATTTAATGGTTTAAATGATAACTCTAGCTTCAATCATGACACATACAAGCCAAAAAACGTAATGATGACATCAAGCATGGGTATGTACATTTGAATTTACCATAACAACATTGAATGACCTCTACCCTTACTGCTCTAATCATAAAATGACACCTCATACAAATCTGACAAGCCGGGTTAAAAAACAGATTTTCGTAGCGAAATTAGTTAAGCCTCTGACAAATTCGCTACAAAACTATTAGGCAGTTTCGTAGCGAAATCTGCTGTTTTCCTGTGTAAAACGCTACAAAAATTTGAAAAAATGACAGATTCTCCATTTTGAGTTTGAATGCATGGGGAATGAAAACTAACATGATATGGGACTGATTTGACTAAAATGACATAAATGAAGGTGATCATGAAACTTACGATAGGCTAAAAATGTAAAAAAAAATTCCTATATCATATTCAAATGGCTTAGGAGACCTTATCCATTTGGTGAGTGACCTATATGACCCTATCAAGAAGTGTCTCACAACTTAATGAGTGATAATAGTGGCTCCACTTGGGATGGTGTGCCACTGTGGTACACCAAAGAAATAGTAGTTCCAGTGCCATCCATATTTTTTGGAAATAAAACTTTGAAATTTGCCAAGCCTTCTTCAAACTTTTATGGCCTTCACCTCAGGCTCAAGCTTGATGATCAACCTATATTTATTAGCATAAAAGCATAATAAAATGGAATATATACAATGGAGTGAAAATTCAGTAAAATTTAAGAGGAACAATGCTTTAGAAACGTGCCATTGATAGGACCTCCCACACAAGGTTGTCCATCCATATCTTGAAGTAGATAAGTTTTGTTGCCATGGAATGCAGCTACTATGAGTGGTCCTTTCTAGATGTTCTCAAAATTTCCATGTTTCCTCTTTTCTTCAATTCTGGCTTCCCACTTCAACACCTCATCTTGAATCTGGAAATTTTCTTCTTTGACCTTTCTGTCAAATGTATTCTTTATTCTGTTTTGTGACTGCTAATGGTTGTTGTATACCTCCTCCATTTTTTCCTGTAGAGTTATAAGTTGGTTTATCCTCCTCTGAATAACATTAGGCTCCTCTTCTAGCCCTTGCAACAATTTCATTACAGGCACTCCCAAGGATGTGAGAAAAATGGCTTTAGCTCCATATACCAATTCATAAGGTAAGGTACCAATTGATCTTTTTGTAAATACTCTATTAGCCCACAGAGCGTACTTCAACTTTAGATGCCATTATATTTTTTTTCTTGTAGTACCTTCTTGATAATTCTCACAATGCTTTTATTAGAAGATTCATCAAGACCATTACCCTGTGGGTAATAAGCAGTAGAGTGTCGAAGTGTTATGTGATACTGATGACAAAATATAATCAACCATTTGGACTCGAGATCTTGTTCATTTTCAGTAATAATGTTCATAGGACAACCAATCCTAGACAATATATTATTTTATAAGAATAGGATGATGACTGAATCATTTGCCCGCCTTGTTGGGTTTGCTTCAATCCACTTGGTGAAATAATCTGTTGCTGTTAGGATCCAACAATGATGCCCTGAAGATGATGGGTGTATTTAACCAATAAAATCTAGCCCCCACTGTTGGAAAGGTGCCTCAACATAAATTGGCATTAAGGGTAAAGGAACTAGCTTTTTCTTACCATAAAAAATATGACATTCATGGCAGGAAGCTATCTTCTTGTAAACACCCTTGAACATGGTGGGCCAGTAGTACCCTACTCTGAGAATTTTGTTTGCTGTGGCCTTCTAGTAATGATGTCCTCCACAATCTCCCTTATGAAATTATTCAATCACCTTTTAAGCTTTCTCTTCCAGCAAACAATTCAAAAGAATGCCACCGGTATATTTCCAGTATAGATTCTTATCTATAATGCAGTATCTCAGAGATTTCAGCTTCACAAACCTTGCTTTTGATTTATTTAATTATGTAGGAGCTCTATGATGATGTAAGACAAGGACGATGTCTCTGTACCAGTCAAAAATAATGTACTTCTCTTCAATAGGAATCAGCTCTTCGTATTCATATGATAACTCTGAAATTTATGCAATAAAATTCATGTCAAGACAGTCAAAATTTGACTGTGCCATCATCTTTTCTAGCCCCTGTCCTTTCACCAATTTAGTAGGTATTATTTCTATATCATACTCCAGAAAATTAGTTATCCACTTCCCTCTCTTGCCATCAGGATCAACTTGTGCCAAGATGTCCTTAACCACGGTGTTAGGCACAAATTCTATGACATGAGAATGTAAAATATAGATTATGAAATCCTTAATGGCTTTAATCAAAGCATATGCCTGCTTTTCTAAAATATTGTATTTCAGATCTGAATTAGCAAGGGTTTTGCTAAAGAATTAAATGGGTTGCTCTATACCTTACTACCCTTTCTGCAGTAAAACTCCTGCTATGGTGTTTTCATATGCAAACGTAAAAACCAGAAATTCTTTTGAAAAATTTGGACTAATCAATAATAGGGCCTGAGTGAGTGCTTTCTTTATTTTTTCAAATGACTTCTTGGCTTCAACTGTCCATTTAATATCAAATCCTTTTTTCAACATATTGGTAATGTCTTTCACAATCTCTGCAAATTTCAAGATGAACCTTCTAACAAAATTCACTCTCCCAAGAAAAAATTGAATTTCCTTCCTGTTCCTTGGCAAGTCTATCTTCTAAATAACATTGAATCTATTTTGATCAATCTTTATCCCATATTTTGATATAATATGCCCAAGAAAATTTCCCGAGGTTAGACCAAAAATAATTTTAGTCGGATTAAGAGAAATACCAAATCTTCTACACTTCAGCAGAACTTTCTCCAGATGCTTCAAATGATCTTTCTCCCTTCTTGAAAATACAGTTATGTCATCTAGATAGACCACCACTAGCTTATCTTTCTCCTCAGCAAAGGAAATTTCCATTTCTCTTTGAAAAGTCACTGCTGCATTCATCAAAGCAAAGGGCATCTTGGAATACATGAATTTCCCCCATGTTGTGGTAAAAGAAATTTTATCCTGGTCTTCTGGGTGTACCAATATCTGATTATGTCCTGAAAAACCATCCAGCATAGACATCCTTTGGGAGCCAACAATATTCTGCAGAATTTGATACATCTTAGGAAGAGGTTAGTTGTCTTTCAAAGAATCATTGTTCAAGTTTCTGAAATCAATGCAGATTCTGATCTCTCCAATATTTTTTCTGACTGGTACCAAGTTAGAAAGACATTTTGAGAATCTAATAGGAACAATAACTGTTTCATCAAAAATCTTCTTAATTTCCTTCTCAATCAAAGGCATGAGCAATGGATTAATCCTTCTCAATTTTTGTTTGAAATGTTTCTCATTCTCTTTGATAGGAATAGTATGTTGAATAATAGTAGGATCATATTTCTTCAAATCAACATAACTCCATGCAAAAACATCAATGAACTTCTCCATCATGTCAATATATTTATGTTTCATTTCCACGGAAAGAAACTTAGAAATCTTTATCATTTTAGGCACTGCAACTGTACCAAGATTACAAGTCTCTATCTCTTCATCATCAGCCTGCATTCTAGGAGATTTGAACACATCATTTTGGTCAAAAATATTTTCAAGTGGAATAAGACCCTTGGGTATACAATTATTCTTCAACTACAAAACTTTAGAATTACCCTTAGTTTCAGCAAGCATGTTTTGTTGATCTACATGTGTGCTTTCAAACTCCTCCTTCAACTCTATGAAATTTTTTAACTGTTGGTCATCTTCAAACACTTGCCAATGGATGATGTTATCTAGGATGGAAGGCCTATGACAAACTTCAATCTTATACTTCTCAATGGAATGTGTAGGGATAACAAACAAACTTGCAGAAACAACTAGGGAATCAACTACTGATTTTTGATCCCTAGTTTTCACAATAAATGAATATTCTTGAAAATTTTCCAACATTTCCATGATAAGATTTCTGTAAGCTCTCATCCTCACATCCTTAGTTTGATATGTTCCTTTAACTTGTTTAATTACCAATTCATAATCTCCACAAACCGAAATTTTTTGGGCACCCAATCTTTTCAAAATTTCTAAACCCAAAAAGAGAGGTTCATATTCAGCCATATTATTTGTAGAGTCAAAGTTCAGTTTGAAATAATATAACTTACTTTCATCATCAGGAGTAGTGATCCATATGCCTGCTCCAAACCCCTGTCTTCCAACAGATCCATTAAAGTGTAAAAGCCACCAGCCCTCTACTTTTTCTTCTATGATTTCCCGATTTTCAACTTCTTGAATTTCTGCTTTCCTTTCATTTTCGGCTTCATCAGTTAGCTCGTTGAAAATAATTGCTAATCCTCATTCTGTTTCAAGAGAATAAATTGGAAAATTCTGAGGTTTATCCCTGCTTCTTACCATATAGGCCATCCTAGTCTCCCTGTACAATCTTCTTTGTTCACCAAAAATAGGAATGGTGGCATATGTCAAGTCCATTTGCATGGTGCCTTTGATTTTTTCTACCCAAGATCTGGATACGAGCATGCCAAAATTGGGTGGAATATCTGCCACCACAATGTCCATTACACCTGTCTTGGTATACACTTGTGTTAGGCCAACAACAACATCCTTTATCAATCCTATGCATTGAAATCTTTTAGAATCAAAAGAAAACAAATCCTTGTATGGCCTAGTGATCTCCAAACCCATCCTCTCCATAATCACCTTAGGCATGAGGTTATGAGAACCTCTCAAATCCAACATGGCATTGTGTAAGGTCATGTCATGGATACTAAGGATGACATAGAAAGGAGGTACTTCTTCATTCTGCTCATCTTCCAATCTTGGTCCCAGGTAGATGGTAGGATGGTATTCTTGTACATTAAGGATATTTGAAGCTCTTGGTTGAGAATTCAACATTTTTACAATTTTGCTTCTATACTCATTCACCTTGAGAATTTCTCCAAAAGGGATTGGGATCTTGATTTTGGAGATCTCATTCTCTAACCTGAAAACATAAGTAATCTTTTCACTCTCTTTGACAGGGGGAGGAAGTGGTGGATCTTTTCTAACCTCAGCTGCTTTAGGAGCATCCTTCTTTGACTGTGTTTTATTTGCAGTGATGGGAAAATTTATGTTTCTGAGATTGTTTTGCTTCTGCATATCAAATATTGCATGTTGATAACCCTTAAGATAGTTAGATTGTTCCTCACCCTTATTTACATTATGATTAGACTCATCATGCTCTTCTTTGGTTAAAAACATTCCAGACATGTTTTCATCTAGGTAGTGGATGGAGTCTTCTTGAATCTTAGTCTAAGTTTCTTCTTCATCAATCAAATTCTGCTAAAAAGGAGGCCTTACATGAGGGTCAGGCTGATTTATGTTTTCTCTTTGTCTTTGCTGATTTTGAGGCCTTCTAAACTATGGATTTATAAATTGTGGCTCATGTTGTGCAGGAGGTGCAAAAGCATTTCCAAGGGCAAGTCTATCCATGAGTTTTTCCATAGTATTCATCATGGAATCAAACTTATCATCTGAGGTGGAAGGATTTTCTTCTTCTTTTAGTTTTGTTTTACCCATCTTAGACTTCTTAGCTGCTATCATATTTACTTCTACTTTCACAGCATCATTCTGCATTTCTGCTAATGAAGGAGTTTCCCTTTCTCTAAGAAGGATAGAGAAGTCATAATCAAATGCCTCAGCATAGCGCAATTGAGAAACTCCTAGTGGAGGTTTAAGATGAGCAGGTATAGAATCATAAGGCTTTGTTAAATCTCTTGGAGAAATTTTGGACAATTTCATCTACAACTCTCTTTAAACTATTGTATTTAGTGAGGGCCTACACAGGGTTTGTTATATTTCCCCATTTTCTCAAGAAAATATCATCAAACTGATTCCAATTATCCAAGCTTCATGGAGCTAGGACTTTAAACCATTTTCTGACCTCACCATTGAAACTTTGAGAAAATAGTCTCATTTTGACATCTTCTGGTCTACCTCCTATCTGTCTATGAAATCAATGAATTGGTCTACATGTTCTTCACCTGTAATTTCTTCATCACTCCCGTAGGTTTTAATTCTAGTAGTATTTACTTGGGAGGGAATTAAGAACAGCCGAGAGAACAAGTGGAGCATAACTAGCAGGTACAACAGGAGGTGGAGGTGGAACATTTTCAACCATGATAACAGGGACTGTGGTATTTTTAGGAACAATAGTAGTAGAATATGAGCTATTAGGAGGTGGTGTAGTTGGTATTTGTAGTCTAGTTATAAATGAGCTCCAGTCAGGTAAAGGAATACCAGATTTTCTTCTTAGAAATAATTCAAATGGGTCTAATTCCTTCAAATTATCAAAATATTCCCTCTCTAATGGTAACTCTGATGTGGCCGCCTCCCAGAATTCTTCTCTTTATTTTTTGGTTATTAGGGCTGAGGTATCAATACCTATTCTTTGCAGGTCTATAAAAATCTCAACAAATTCATTTTCATTCTCAAACCTAAACAAAACTTCCTGAATTTTATCATCAAATTTCTTATCTTCAGGACTTCTTACAATTTTAGAGGACAAAGCTCTTGATTGTGATGGAGTACCTGATTTTGAAGAGCTGCCTTGAATGCCTCTGGAAATTGTGTTTGGATTACCCACAATGGTAGGTGGGTTAGGATCTGGATTTCTCCTCGTATATATCCTTCTCGAAGCCACCTTTAAACATGAAAATTTGTAATGGAGTCACCGAGGTAGTTGCAGCCTCGAAAAAATTCTGAGCTTTTGCTACCTCCAAGAGTTCAGCTTCAATGTTTACACAAAAAATTCGGGAAATATGTCTTCAGACTCCCAATAGATGCATCAAAATGTTATCACCAAATTGATCTTGATTGGCTACTCATCAATAAAATCAATGTAACTCTTTCAAACCACTTCTAACTGAAGATTAGCCTCTTCAGTTTGAGAGGGCTCTCTCAAAGGGGGTTTATGATTTTGAATAAGGATAATAATAGATGGCTAACTCTATGAATTGTGACTTGGTTTTGTATGATTGCAGGTTGAAAAATGAAGGCTTTCTACCATTGGGTTATGGATTCAACACTAGTACTCTTAGTGACAGTGGTTCTTCACATGGAAGCTGAGAAAAATAGAGGTTTTTAACAAAGATAATTCATACACATAACATAGGGAAAACTCAATAATTTCACCCCTAAAGGAAGTCAGAGAATAATATTATGAATTCTAAGTAATTAGAGATAAAATCCACTACAAGTGATTAGACATAACGATAGAGAGAAATAACACATCAAAAACCTCATGAGAATCTCAGGCCTGGAAGTAGAATGTCAATGTATATTACTGATAATGGATAAAACATACAAGCAGAAATTTGGAGAAATATTCTCTAATCCCTTGCTCTTTGATGTTTAGTCTATAAAGAGACATTATTTACAATGTAGATGATCTTCCCAGCTGGCTAGATCTTCGAATTCTACTCTGACACCTATCATAAATGAAACCACTAACTTGAAACAGAAAAAGGACAATTATCCTTAAAGAAAACAAAATCCTAATAGGAATATATCTCTTATTTATTACATTCAGTTCTCCTAACAATGAAACAATTACACAATTGATGTCACATGTTCGAGGGAAAAATCACCATAATTCACCACCACTTTACATCTTCAAAACACCCCTAGATCTGTGGAACATAATCCCACTTTTTAGGGATGGATGACCTTCACTTTAAACACTATTTTGAATGATGAGCTCGTTGTGTGACACTCCTTTTGAGCCATGGATCTATGTTGGTATGGTCCGCTGACATGCTGGAGGTATCCAACTATCTAATGTGTTGTTGGAATGCTCAAAACTCTTCAAAATCTCCTCTCTACAAAATAGGGTAGTTTAGACAGTTTCGTAGGGAGTTTTAGTAGCGTATGAAAATTTGCTTTTCCAACTATCTCTTTGACACCTTTTCTGTTCCACTACCTTTACTATGCCAAGACACCTTGAAAACCATCAATATCCCTTTATAATACTTTAAAAAACTGAGTTTTAATTCAAAAACACACCTACAGGAATTTTCGTAGCGTTTTTCTAGCATCAAGCCTGAGGTATGCTACGAAACTGTCCAAAAAAACCAGATTTTGCTGAGTTCAAGATTATCTTCAAAAATTGTTCTCCAACTGCAAAATTTGGGATCTCTGCATGTTATGAACCTCATCAATCATATTCCATCTCAATTTTTTACTCCTGTGGTGTTTCATCTTCATTTACAATCAATTAGCTGGTGGGCTCTTCTACCACTGTCATTTTCAGCCCTTTCTTTTCTAACTCAATTTGAATCAAATCCAGTTGCTCCTGAAGATATTCCACTTGGTCTTAGAATGCTTTGTTTTTTAATTTTAAGTGAAATTTCATCCACCTAACATGTTTAACCTCCCCTCTTAATGGCTGAGTCCATTTCATAAAATTTTCTCTATTGTCCAAGGTTTTTGAAACACTTCTGACTTGTTCTTCCCATATTTTCCTCATTTGTTCAAATTGAACCTTCTCAACTCTATGTTTATTTGTATCTTGCTTCCAAAACTGATATCTCTTTACCTGCCTCCTTCAACTACTCTTTGAGGGTTTCTATTTCTGATTTTTCAATCATTTCCTTTTGCCCTTTATTTGCTTGATAACCAGTTCCTCCTTTTATGGTGAAGACAAATCTATGATGCTTGTTGGCTGGGTAGCTTCATTGATTTTCTTAGTCTCTTTGCTTTCCATGACCTTCCTTGCATTTCTGGTCATTGGCTTCCTTGGTTGAAAAATGAAACCAACATCATCACCTGCAAAATCTAGTTTTTTAGCAGTCTTACCTTTCTTCAGCTTTCTTCCTCCATCTTCAATGTCTTCAGCTTGCACAATGGGTGACTCTTCAATGTCAATTGCATGTAAGATATCCTCCAAATTTCCTTTAGCCAATGTCTCGCTTCTAGCGACTCTCTTGCTGTCTTGTTTGCTGAATATCTATTTCTGTTTTACAGGTGCTATTTCAGGGATGTCACTCTCTTGCAAAGACTCTATTCTCATGTCCACTGGCTTTGCAAGAGGTGATCTATATTCTTCTTTAACTTCGTCTACCATAGCTGGTGATGAAGTAATTCTAGGTTTGGAGGCTTTCTTTGGAGTAACCACATCAATTTCATAACCACTCATGAACAAGAAGGAAGTCCAATCTCTGAATAACCTCCTTAATTCCTCTAACACTAACAACTTAATTAGACCATGATGAAAAAGAGAAGTCTCACTTCTTTTTGTCTTGATTTGATAAGAAGTCTGAGATGATACGAGTAGACCATGTGAAATCTCCATTCACAAGTAAAATACTTTTGAATGACCATCAACAACTTTGCATAGTTCTCCTTCATGAAACTCCTAGGGATAGCATTTGTCAAATAAATTTCACTGTGTTCTTTCTTGATGAACTATTTTCAATCCTTCATTGTGAATTTGATACCTTTAATCCACTATTCACCTCCTCTAGGGATTCTTGTAGCTGATGAGATGCTCTCTGGTGTCACTATAAGGTTCAAAATTCCAACCTTTGAAGTTGTTCCTGTGAAGCTGGTGGAAAAATCCTTTGAAACCTGTAAATGGAAGCCCTGCAACCTCTGACAGAATTGCAAGCAACCAATTCTTTTGAAAACCTCCATGGTAGTAGGGACTTCATTGAGTAAATTCATATCCATGGCCTCATACCTGTGACAATATCCACCCTTATTTTTTTTCCATCTTGCAGCCATGGATGCTTTATAGTCTTCACTACCTCGCTTGCTGATGATACCTGCAAAGTTCAAATTTTCCAATAACCTACTTGGCTCGATGAAGCAACTCTCTACAAATCGACTCACAAGCAAGAATAAAGCACAATATGACAAAAGGATAATTGAGGTAAGATTTAATGGTTTAACTGATAGCTCAAGCTTCAATCATGACACATACAAGTGAAAAATGGTAATGATGACATAAAACATGGGTATGTACATTTGAATTTACCATAACAACCTTGAATGACCTCTAACCTTGCTTCTCTAATCAGAAAATGACACCTCATACAACTCTTACAAGCTAGGTTAAAAAACAGATTTTTGTAGCGAAATTAGTTAAGCCTCTGACAAATTCGCTACAAAACTATTACGCAGTTTCGTCACAAAATTTGTTGTTTTCCTATGTAAAATGATACGAATATTTAAAAAATTGATAGATTCACCCTTTTGAGTTTAAATACATGGGGAATGAAAACTGAAATGATATGGGACTGATTTGACTGAAATGGCATAATTGAAGGTGATCATGAAACTTATGATAGACTAAAAATGTAAAAAAAAAAACTCCTATACCATATTGAAATGGCTTAGGAGACCTAATCCATTTGGTGAGTGACCTATATGACCCTATCAAGAAATGTCTCACAACTTAATGAGTGATAACAGAAGGATAAATGTCCAAAATAATACATGAATTCCATGGTTGTATTTTTGGAGGACACTATAGCTGGAAAGAAACAACTCATAATATTTTAAAGGTTGGCTTCTACTGGCCTAAGTTTTTTGGTGACATGCATGATCAAGTGAAAGCTTGCAAAGAGTGGCAAATATTTTCTGAAAACAAAATCTACCATCCCTACCTTTAATTCTTGTTTGTTTTTGGAAGAGCCATTTAGACAATGGAGGCTAGATTTTATTGGGGAAATTCACTGACCATCCAGTGGGAGGCATAAGTGGATTATTAAAACAAAACATTACTTCACCAAGTGGGAATATGTTATCCCTACCAAGAATGCAACTGATACGGTGGTCATCAAGTTTAGGGAGGAAAATAATTTATCTAGGTTTTGTTGTCCGAGGAAAATAGTTACTGATAATGCTCAAGTGTTTAAGCCTACCAATTTTATTAGATTTTTTCATAACTCTAACATCATATTAGGACATTCCACTGCTTATTACCCATAGGGAAATGGATTGGCATAATCATCAAAGAAAACCGTAGTCAGAATTCTCAAGAAGACCATAACACAAAACCATAAGAATTGGGACTCTCAACTTAAGTTTTCATTGTGGGAAAATAGATCCACCACTAAGAGATCAACTAGAAAGTCTCCATTTGAGTTGGTGTATTGGACTTCAACACTTTTTCCTACCCAATTAGCTATGCATGTGGAAAAAATCATCCATAATTTAGAAGAGGGGCCTAATCCATTAACCATGAGGTTAAATCAGTTGGTTGAATTGCAAGAGAACAAACAACAAGTAACTCAGAATATAATCAGGTACTAGAATTAGATGAAGGCTCTGTTTGACAAAAATACTAAGGAAAATTTCTTTTCGGCTAGGTGACCTTGTACTCAGATGGGATGTTAGGAGAGAGGAAAAAGGAAAATATGGAAAATTTGATCATTTGTGGTCTCGACCCTTCAAGATAGCTGAAGTAAAAGGGAACAACACATTTCTACTCGAAAACCTTGATGGTGAAGAGTTTGGGCTGCTTATAAATGGGAAATACCTCAAGCACTACTTTCAGTAATAAAATTTTTTTTTCACTTTCATTGTTAATACCAGATTATTTAGTTTTATTTCTAGTTTTCTACATATTTTTGAGTCCATGACCAATTTTAGCCACTAATATGTAGGTTCTCAGTGCCCTAACATCAGGCACTATCCCCAGTAGGATCTGGTGTTATATCCTCCGCATTTTTCTTTTCAGTGTTTATGACGCAGAGGAGAAATTATTTTGAATGTAGGGAGAAAGGGAAAAATTTTGAAAAGAAAAAAGATAAGACAATGTAGGATCCCTCCCAGAAATTCACATTTGATGGCTAAAAGACAAGCAACTATCAGGTTGATCTCTGTCCATCCTGAAGCTTCCCATTCCTAGTGAGACTCTGACAGGGTAATGAGCGTGGTAATGAAGCCAATTATTACCCCTAGATAATCATAAAAAAGGAAAGAGGGGACGATCAATAGTGAGGATCAATTCTAAGGGGGTCAAATCTCATTCCTGACCTCGTCCACCCATCCCATTGAGGGTGGGGACTAGGCATGCCACCTGACTTTGCAACATAAAAAAAAACATAAAAAGTGAGCATGGACCCCAACGGAACTAATCACTCCCATCCTCACTTCTCCTTGAGTCCTACCGTGCTAAGTGCCATGTCAACCCCTAGTTTTCCCGCCCATACACCTCCATAAAATGACCATTAACATTCAAAATTATTCATTTTTATGTTTTTCTTCCCCTTGAAAACATCGTTCACTCAAGATATGACCAGTACATAGCTTTCCTTCCACCCACAACGTCCAACTATCTTTTTTCACCAGGTAATTCATGATACCATATAATCATAACACCATTATAATGATTAAAATGTAGAATTTTGCTTCAATAACCTCCAAACCTCAAGAGTTAAAACCCTCCAGTCACATTGACCCCCTCTTAGACACATAGGCGGAAATTCACGACCCATTTTTTCCTCTTCACCAATCACACCTCTATTTTGACTTGTATGGTAATTACATGAATAAAGAGGACCTATTTCGAGTTGTCGTAAGTTGGTTATATTACCTTATAGTCTGAATTGTTTATCCCTTCCTTGAATTTGTCATGGATTATGGCAGTTTACATCAAGGAGAAGACTTTTTGTGCCTCTTCAACTCAGGGAAATATTCTCGAAGTCACCCCATAATTGGTCTATTCCTTCACCTACCCGAAATCCCCTAAGCTAGAAAATTTCACAGAGACCACCCTTATTGCTAATTACAATGGAATTTCAGTTGTTGAAAGATAGACCTTGTTTCAACAAATTTCTACTCCAAATGCTCAATTACCTTCAAGCTCAGATAAATTCCCAATTTCATTGTTTTCTGGAACTATACAACTCATCTTAGCCCTAATTATGTTGCTATTAGGTGAATATGAAACAACTAGTGTCACCAAAGTTATTCTAGGGTTCTTATGTTTAATGATCAATCCTAACACCATTCTTGATATCCCATCATTCCTCGCTAAAGGAATCATGTTTCAATTTGGCCATTTTTACCTTACCTCTTATTTCATATACTAATCCATACTGGTTTACCTGTTCCTATACACTCATGTGGAGGAATTTTACTCCCTAGGCCTCAACACTGTAGACTCCAACAAGCAGAGAAAGTTTATAGTTGATTGGGACAATTCTTTGAAGAAGAAACCCAACAATGAAGGGTTTTCAAATTTCATTTCCACTTTCATGTCTACAAAAGATAAAATTATCAACAAAGTCTCCCCTCCTAGATACTTTCCCCAACAAAAAAATATGATTCAACTTAGTAAAGATCTTAGGGTAGGTTATTGGTACTTATTTGAAGATTACACTAAAATCAAGGTATATGGGTTTGAAATGCCTCCTTATAAATTCCTATGTTCATGCCCATGAGGATCTTTTCTTTAGAGTTCATTAGGAAAAGCTAAACACTGACCAAATCCACTTTGTCCCTTCCAAGAAAGGTTACTTTTTCAAGCTCCCAATGACTGTAAGCCCCTTTGTTGTGAACTCTAGCAAATATTTTTAGAAAGAAGAAAATATGATAAAGGAACTCAACTTTGAGATAGGAGAGGTGTGGAACTATGATACCCATGGTGTTATATTTAGTAGAAGGAAAGAGATCAATGCCTCTGCCTACGAACATGAATATAGACCTGATTTGGAATGGAAGAATAATTTGAATTCCTAATCTATCAATACAAAGATGGAAGTCGAGACGCCAAGCACGAAGGAGAAAACCAAAAAAAGGAGTATTGATGAAGCAAGAGATACAATGATGGAGGATTCATCATCAACCAATAAACCCAAACTTTAGGATCAAACTGAGGAGGATATTGAGGTCAAATTGACCAAGAGGAAACTAGACCATCTAGGTTTCCAAGTTCTCTTGGAAGATCCTCAACAAATTTCCCTCTCCAGTTCAACCGAGGTAGCCATTTTGGGCTCAATAGGGAGCACATCTGAAACATTCCCTAAATGGGAGGAAGGGAAGATGATGGAGGAGAAAAATAAGGAAACTAGGGATGAAATTATATCACAGCTAGCATCTCATTCATTTCCCTACCAAACTAGGCTTCTAGCTACCATGGACCTAGAGATAAATCATATGAAGTTATCCTTGTATCATCCTTTAATGTAACCCCTCCCATATGGGCCACAATTCATAAAATTGGACTTGTCTTTGGATATGACTAGTGTCCCCTTTCTAGACAAGATTAATTTGCATACGCAAGCAGGGGAGATGAATTACAACAAATTGAGCAAGGGAGCCTTGACTATTAGCAAGGTCAAAAATTTGATGGAGAAAGAAGCCACTAATATAAATCAGGAAAAGACCACTTTTAGATCCCTTCATTTGAAAAATAAATAATTTAAAGAGATAATTATCCAAATGGGGGTAGACCCAAATGATAAGTTACCATAGATGCCATAATTAAAGGCTCACAGTCAGAGATCCAGTCTTTAAGGAAGCAACTTAGAATACCTGCAACAGAGCATGTGAAAAACCAAGGAGTTGACTTAGGTGGAAAATGAGAAGGAAATCATGGCCAAGGGGTTGATATAGAGTAATAATGAAGTGGTATCCCTCAATATGAATATTATGGAGCTGCAACATAGGATCGATTCTCAATTTTGTGTTGTGACTGTGTTGGACAATCCACAAAATCCTACTGAGCAGTTGACCAAGGCTCTCATTGATTTGCAATTAACAGAGAGTGAGCTTAAGAAGATATATATTGACTTGAAAAATACCAAGTAAATGCTTGAAAACAAGGAAAAACAACTCCAGTTCACCCATGAAAGTGTGGAACAAATCAACAATAAATATTAGGTGGCACAAGATGAAATTAAGGCATTAAAGAATAGATTGAAAGGAAATATTGTCTACTCAACTTAGTGTTCCTAAATTGATGTCATAAATTGTCAACCAAGGCTAGTAAACTGTTGAAGTGAAGTGCACTATATGTGCCTAGGTATCTTCTTCCTACTTCGTTGTGTTTAGTGTTTTTCTAGTGTTTTTGGTTTTGTGTTTTTATGCTAAGAGGAAAAGAACTAAATTGTTGGCAAAGAGAAGTTATTAGTCACACTAAAACAGAAACAAAATCTACTCTAAACTATGTATGGCACCTAAGAACAGAAAATGCTAATTTACAGATTGCAAAGCTTGTCAAGAAAAGTAACTCATAACATTAAACTCAGTCTAATTCATTTCATTAGAGGTATGTTGGAACAACTTGAGAAAAGGATAAGTTTGATGTAATGAGGTTCTCTTTAGTAAACAACAACTTACAATATCACAGAGAAAATCTCATCTATGGTTAGAAATTTGTTGGAACATTTTGAGAAAAGATTATCTGCAACATATTAAGGAACCCTATGCTAAAATAACTTATGACACTAGAATTAACCCATTCTGCAACTCAAAAGGTTACTATTAAGCCTCATTCAAGGGTTAGATATCTCTTGGAATAGCTTTGGAAAAAGGTTGTTTGTAAAATTATGAGAAATTGCAGAATAGTCAAGAACTCAAAATGATATAACTAATTCTTGTCCATATGATAATGATGTGTTAGAAGAGATTAAGAACAAGAGAAGTTTGTAAACTAATGAGGGTCTTTAAGTCTAATTCTAATAGGACTAGAATGCAATTAACTAATAAAACTTGAAATACAATGAACATAACTAAACTAAAATGCAATTAACCTCTGAAGTACTACAGCTCTATCTCATTCACGTGTTAGTGATATATTGGAACAGTTCATAAGAATAGGATTGACTGTAATATTCAATGTAAGTAAACATAAAACATGATGCTCAGAAAAACTGCCTAGATTAAGAACGAAACAGAGCTAAAGTCACTTATCTAGAAAATATGCACAAAGCCTTTCGGACAGTAGGGGCCCTCTACCATCAGATTGGCACACAAATCCTTAACTCCTTAGAATTGCTTCAAATCATGCATCAAATTTGTATTTCTTTCATTAAAGGAAAAACACTCAAAAACAAAGTATCACAGTCTTTGAGAACTAACAACAAAACATCAATTAACTAACTGTTTCTCGGTTCACCGAGTTATTCTTATAAGCAAATACATAACTGTCGTTGAGTGGAAATAGGTATAGGTGTCTTTTATAATCAAAATTGAACTAGAACTCCTGTTGAGGACTCATATTTTGCTGAAGACATCTGCAAAGTCCTTATCCTTGTAGAAGTCTACTTCTTAGTTTTGGCTTCCTCCACGTGCATAACCACTTGTAGATTTTTTCTCATCCTTTGTAGAGGGCAAGGAATGATGTAGGAGAGTTCTAGAATTCAACCATATGCATTTTTCCTTTAAGTGACACATGTAACCTGTGTGAACATAAAGATGGCTGCGGAATATGCGACTAGCTACAGAATGGCTGCATTCTATAGCTAAGTCTGATAAAAAATTACTACGACAACAAAACCACAAAAGCATAATAATTCAGTCATTGCATGCATTCTTAAAGTGACTTTAATCATTCCTATTGATCTTTTAAGCCTATAACTGATAAAGGACAAATGGAATGAAGTGAAATTTGGTGAAAGGAAAGGACATCTTTGGGGCTCAACAAATATGTCCCTCATTGAAGCTAGGAAACTAATCTAGGAAAATATCATTTCTAAGATGAAGAATATATGGGAGCACATAAAATTAGTTGTAGAACAAAATGCATCAGTCAAGACCACTGAATTCCCCATCCTGTCGTTCAAGGATGAGGATGATAACAAGGTCAAGACTGTTGAGAAATTCATCAAGTACCTCAATGAGAAATTAGACGATGACCTGAGGGAAATGGATATCATTGATAGGATAAGTATAGTTATTGATTTTTCCAAGATGATTCATAAAATGGCAGCAATTGATAAGGTTGAGGAATGCGTGAATGATCTGGAAAAGTTGGTAACAACATTTAACTCTAATTTTGATTGGAGAACTAGGGCTAGATTGCTTAGTTGCTGGGATTTCCAAGGAAACCTACTACTATGGGAGCAATATAAACAATTGTTGATTGAGGCCAAGAGAAAAGTGGAATCATCACATGAAAATATTGCCACTCTCAAGGGCAGAACCATAGTGAATTATTTTCATAGATACTTTCATTTACTATGGTTGGTGAAGACCTTGTTCGTAGCCAAGCCTAATTACATTGAACTCACAAGCGTAAGGATGACCTACAACACTCTTAGTCACACTCCTGTGACTAGATCCAGTATTATGGAAAAAATATGATCAATTTTTCAACACGTCATGAGTCCGAACAATGGAGCATGGGTCCACCTCAATAGATCATAGGAGTAAACAATGAAGATATTTTGTTTCGGACATCATGACATATCCATTTCTTTTTTTCAATTTTGTAAATGTTTTATTTTCAAGAAAGGAATCAAGTATGTTATGTAATAATTAGGAAATTTGGACTAGTTTCATTCTTGCATAGATAATCAGTTCAGAAAGTTGTATCATTTCCAAATATTTTGGTTATGTTTTCTTATTTTGGTTCTCCCTATAAAAGGGAAGAAGAACTCATTAGTAAGGGGTTTAACTTCTTGTTCCAAAGGCTATAATTGTTTTGCAAGTTTTGGAGCTTATGATATGTATATCGTTCTTGAAGATTAATAAAGAATTTTTTGGTGATTCCAAGCATTGATATGTGTAGTATGTGATTTTTTCTCTATTTATCATTTCATATGTGTTTCTTTCCTCTCAGAAGTTGTGTAATCGTAGCTATTGGATTCAATTTTAATAGCATATTTACCTATGTTATGTTTTGACAAATGGTACATGTAATGTATGGGATTGGAGGCCTTAAAGTGCGCTCCATGGTTTTTATATCTCATTTCCTTTGTCTTTTCGTGATTCTATTGGAATTTAGTGTGTAGGATTCTATCATTAGCCCTCTACACTAAATTCATTTCCTTGTATTTCTTATTTCACCTATATTGCAACAATATATGAATTTGAATTCTCTGTGTGTAGGCCACCAAAACTCAACATTAATTCTTTGGAATAAAATATTGTCTATGTATATATTGAATTTTCCTTTGAGTAGGATAATTGAAGCAAATTTAGTCATTTAACATCAAATTCTTGTGCAAAATAGACCAATTTTTAAAAATATATTAAGATGTTTTAGGCGCTAACATCACCTCAACCTGGGGTTGTCTCTAGGAACCACAACACAAGGTTTATTCATTTCAAATGAAATCATAGTGTAATTTAAAATAAAAAGTGAAACAACTCTTAGATATGGAAAATAAATGCAAATTAAAAATGAAATTTCTTGTGAAAATACTTTATAAATAAAAGTATGATCTTGGTTTATATTGTTCTATCTAATATTTTTAATTTGATTCTAATTAATTAGCCAAATAATTATATATTAATTAATTTAATATAATTAATTAATTGAAAATCAATATTTACATATTATGTTCTCAATATTTATTATCTTATCATATTTTAAATAGTAATTATATTTTCAATAAAATCAAATACTTCTTAAGACATGTCAAGCGGACTAAGTCATAAACACGATGTATTCTAAATTCTTATTACATTATTCTTCCTATATCTTTCAAATAAACTTCCCTAACATATTTAGGTTATTTAAGGTTCTCTCATGTAGAGATAAATTTGGCCATGCGTTTCAATGTAATATAGGAAATTGAGTGTATTCAGTTAGCATAAAACAAGGAAGAACACGCACAGTCTCTGGAAGATTGAAGATAGACATAGTCCCAAAAGGCTCTTTAATTTGGAACTTGGCTACTACAAATAGGCATTTAATCAGACTGCAAAGCTTTTGGGAGATAAGAGAAGGAAGTACAACCCTTTTCTGGGAGGATTCATGGCAACAGAGAGAAAAACTATTCACTCGCTTAGATTTGGGGGAAATCTTCTTATACACAAACACACCAACTCATCATTTAGTAAAGCATTACTGGTGTCCAAATAATAATGATGTCTGGAGGAAGTGGAAAGATAAAAGTGGATGGGAGGCAGCCCCACCTACACAACAATGGGACAATTTCACCAAAGAACTGAAAACAAGGAAACTCAGACGAGTTGCAGGGCCAGATATATTGAGATGGGGATACACAACAAAAGGACAGTTTACAATTAAAGAGGGATACTACATCCACTCCCAACAACTTCACCAAATTTCTCAGCCGCTGTGGAAAAAGATTTGGGCACTAAAACACTGGCCTAAAGTAGAATATTTCCTGTGGCTCTTAAGCCATCGTAGGATCCTCACTTGGGAGAACCTTCAGAAAAGGGGTATGATAGGACCGTCTTATTGTGCGCTCTACCATGCAGATAATGAAACTACTGAACATCTACTCAATACTTGTCCGTTGGTACAACCGATCTGGAGAGACTTGGAGCTTCTGTTTCGCCAAACGGACAAAAATAATGATAGCATTGTTGACACGATCAGCAACTGGAGGAAAGGACGGTATCACTGTCAAGTCATTAATAGAGCATGGACACTTTCATTAGGCTTCCTCCTCTGGAACATCTGGAAAGAAAGGAACCAGCGTATCTTCCAAGATACAGCCCAACCTCTGCAGCACATCTGGCATCGTAATATTGAAAACATCCGTGAAACAATCCTTGTAGAAAGCTGGTCAGATGAGGATTGGCAAGCGGTAGGAATAGAAGCCTGTATTTTACAACAACTCAATCTAAAACCTCAGATGCTTTATAAAGGATTATGGAAATATAAACCCCCTGAACATACTATTGAGGAACACTGGTCACCTCCACAACCAGGTTTTATTAAACTCAATTATGATGGAGCATCTAAAGGTAACCCAGGTCAAGCTGGAGCAGGTGGGATCTTCTGCAATTCCCAAGGAACAGTTTGCCGATTCTATGCAGTTGATTTGGGCCATGCCACAAACAATGAAGCAGAGCTTATGGCGGTAAAGCAGGGCATCCTTATAGCTATCAGAGAAAACTATCACAGAATTATTGTCGAAGGAGATTCAGCCATGGTAACTGGAGTTATTCAAAAGCTAAAAAAAGGCACCCCTTGGGAGAAAATCACCCAAAGCTGGAGGACAGTAGCTCTTATTGAAGAGGTAAGTCAATTGCTGAGGCAGGTTCAGTATCTAATCCCCAGCCACATCAAAAGAAAAGGCAATGCCGCAGCAGATTTCTTGGCTAACTGGGGATGTCAAAATATAGAGCGTTCCATTGACGCTCGTTCGAACCAAGCAATCTGGGATGTGGAGCTACACTCACTACAACTGATTGTCAACAAAGACCTCCAAACCCCCGATCAGGGTGAACAGTTGGCAAGCAGGACAGTTCGTGGCAGGTTGACGGCACGCCACCCTCCCGATAGTTAATAACCATGATGATCCACCGCCAAGCTCCATCAATAGTTAAGGTGATCACTTGTGCGGGTTTAATGATGCAGAGATCCTGTCATAATAGTCTGTCAGCGCCCAGATCGGAAGGTTTGATTAAGGTATGTTTTCGCCCTCCTTCGTCCAAAACACTCATGCAAATCTTGTTGCATGCAAGAGCTTGGAAGGCGAATAGGAGGCGCGACCACCCTGTCAATTTCGCAACCGCAGTCTGGTATGTATTAACCTCCATCCTCATTTCCATGGAGCTTATAATTCATAGTAAAATCTGGCCGGGTTACTGTTGGATTGTTCGGATTCTTGTGAGGGTGTTAACGGTTCTTACTCCTCCAAAAACCCCAGTGCGTCCCTGTTTTCGGGACCCTCCCTCATTTTCTTGTCTCTGTTTCAGTATTGTGTTATCTAATTCCGGTCACAGATTCTTAAAATCTCTCTTTCAGAAGCGTTGTATTGTTTGTATAGGCCTGCCCCTTCTGTGTCTTTGGGGCCTCTATTTGGGTTTCAGCATCCACATTAGCTGGGCGAAGCGGCCTCAAGCTATTCAGGGTTTGTTTTACCCCGGTCTTCGAGACTCTCCTGTTCATTTCTTTCCTTTTAACAGACATGCAAACAACATTACTTGGTGGTTATTGGGCCTTCAAACTTCTATAGTTCTTCAACTCAAAAAGGGTCTGCTACATCCTGGGTTTTATTGGGTTTTCATGGGTTGTAAGTCCGCGCCCTCTGCATTTTCCTTTCTCTCCAGCCTTCTGGTCTGTTGCGCCCATTCATGTTTTCATGCAACCCCTACGCCTGCACTCAAGTTTACCATCATCCTTAAGGTTCTGCGCTCCATAGTCTGGGTTTGTATATTTCTCTACTGTTCATGCTCTGTATGCAGCGCTTTATGGTGGATTTGCTCTACGAATTGCTTGTAGCTGCACTTTAAAACTGGAATTAATGAAAACAGAGGGGCCAACTATACTCTAGTTATTACTATGGTTATTATTTGTATGTATGTTCTCCTGAATAGGGACCAAGGCACCATGGGGAAACATGGTCTGCGCTCAGAAACAGCCAAGGGGAAGCAGGTGCAGCAGGAATCGGAGCCAAAGAAACGAGGAAGGAAAACAAATCAGGAGCATTTGGAAAATCTCGTAGTAAACTACATTCTGGGCAATTCCTCTCCAACCCGAATGCAAATTCGTGGCTGGGAAAGAGACCTACTGACAGACATGGAAGACACTGAGGCTGAAGCTGACATTCTAGATTTCATTCACGACCCTGGTAACACCCGAGGCCGCCTTAGTTTATTCAACCAAACCATTCATACATACTTGTTAGTGAAATGCATTCTTGCAAAAGCAATCCAAAGTGCACATCCTCCAGAGTTTAAAGTGCAACCAAAGACAGAATCCTTCCTTAAAGATTTGTTGGAGAAGATTGAAAGCCACCTGCAGCACATCAAAATTACCCAATATCAAGTAACTGATCGCATTCAGAGAATGGACGATAGGATGGAATGTATGGAGAAGCTGCTCCAACAGATGCAACAGGTGGACATGCCTGGATCGCATGCCAAGGATCCAGCCCCAATTTCATCTTCTGATGGATAGTTTTCATAGTTTTCATAGGATCTTGTCTTTTTGGAAGTATGGCAACTTATGTTATGTTATATGCCTGAACTTATTTTATGTTATCTGCTTGAACATGGTGACGTAGTAGGACAGCTAGTGAATGCGTTGTATAGGATAAAGAGACAATTTCAATTTTGGCAAGCGTACAAAGCACTTAGACGGCCAACAGACCTGGTTTCCTATGGGCAGGTTGAGGCCAAGTTTAAATATTTTAATGTAGCCTGTCCTGCATTTATAAATAGAAAATAGAAAGGCACTACCTAACTTACAAAAA